>JAPQNM010000034.1:1900306-1927806 GCA_029783475.1 Metacarcinus magister
TATGTATAGGCTGTAGACACCTGCCGCCCGGCGAACTACTCCAGGAGAGGTACTTACAGGGATGTAGGCAGTGCTGCAGACTGAGTGATTCCCCGTGTCCTCTCTTCCCGGTTCCCTTAGTGTCTCATTTACACAAGAGAGCAGCTGCAGCCTTCCTTCTAAAGACAACTTCTTCTACTAACTACATAACATTACTACACCTTACACTTTTACACTCTCTTTAAATCAAATTATTAAAATGGCTTCACCACACCCAGCCTCGGAGTCCCCATCTCGGGAGGGAACCACAAATGTCGCCCTCGTGTTTCTTGACACTTCCTCTAATACTTTTACTCTCGATTTCTGCAACATTCGTGGCCTTAGATCTAATTTCCAATCTGTGGAACACCATCTCTCCTCCACTAAACCTCATTTTCTCTTCCTAACTGAAACACAGTTGTCTGTGACTACTGACAGCAGCACCTTCTCTGTTCCCTCCTACTTTCTCTATCCTCATTTTCAATCCAAAGCTGGCGGTTGCGCATATGTGCGTAACGACATTACTTGCTCTCGTGCCCACAATCTTGAATCTTCAGAATTTTCTACCATCTGGCTAAGACTTCAATGTCATTCTCTAACTAAATTTATCTGTGCTGTATATCTCTCACCTAAGTCCTCTGACTATGTAAAATTCTTTGATTATTTGACTTCCAAAGTGGAGTACATCGTATCTCACTTTCTTTATGCTGAGATCTCCATTTTAGGGGATTTCAATGTTCACCACCAGCCTTGGCTTTCATCTTCTTTCATTGACCAACCTGGTGAACAAACCCTTCAACTTTGCTATCTTTCATGACCTAGAGCAGCTAGTGCAGTTCCCTACCCGTATCCCTGACCGCCTTGGAGACACGCTCAACATTCTTGATCCTTTCTTAATTTCCAACCCTTTAGCTTACTCGATCACAATCTTATTTCCGTTACCTGTCCTATCACTCCAGTGCAGCCTCAGGACCCGCCTAAGCAGAGGTGCTTCTGGCATTTCAACTCTGCTAAGTGGAAGGACCCTGAGGCAGTACTATTCTGATTTTCCTTGGGATGATTATTGCTACCATGTCAGAGATCCTTCTCTATGTGCCGAGCGCATAACAGAGGTGATTATCTCTGGCATAGAGCAATACATTCCTCATACTTTCTCTAATACTAAAGCTAAAATGCCCTGGTATAACTCTCTGCTTGTTCTCGTACTGTCAATGATAGAGGCGGCTCACAAACCGTTCTGTAATCATCCATCTGCTGAAACTCATGCCCTATATATTTCTGCCCGTAATCATGCCAAATCTATTCTCAAACTTACTAAATACTCTTTCATCAATAGAAAATGTCAAAGTCTTTCCAACTCTAACTCTTCTCGTGATTTCTGGCATCTAGTTAATAATATCTTCAACAATTTTACTTCTTCATCTTTCCCTCTTTACTTCAACCAGATGGCCCCACAGCTGTCTCTTCTTTCTCTAAAGCTGAACTCTTCGCTCAAACCTTTGCTACCAACTCTACTTTGGATGATACTGGGCATATTCCTCCTACTCCTCCACCCTCTGACTACTTCATCCCTAAAATTAGAATTCTTTATTATGACTTTTTCCAGGCCCTCTCTGGCCTTGATTCTCGGAAGGCTTACGGTCCGGATGGAGTCCCTCCTGTTGTTCTTAAAAACTGTGCTTCCGAACTCGCTCACTGCCTGGTCAAACTCTTTCGTCTGTGTCTCTCTACTTCTACCTATCCTTCTTGCTGGAAGTTTGCTCACATTCAACATGTCCCTAAAAAGGGTGACCGCTCCAATCCTTCTAACTACCGCCCTATAGCTTTGATTTCCTGCCTTTCTAAAGCCTTTGAATCTGTCCTTAACAAGAAGATAATGAGGCATCTATCAGCTCACAACCTTCACTCTGATTGTCAATATGGTTTCCGTAAAGGCCGATCTACTGGTGATCTTCTTGCTTTCCTAACTGAATCTTGGTCATCCTCTTTTAGGGACTTCGGTGAAACCTTTGCTGTCGGCCTTGACATATCGAAAGCCTTCGATAGAGTCTGGCATAAATCTTTAATTTCTAAATTATCCTCCTACGGATTCTATTCTTCTCTCTGTACCTTCATCTCTAGTTTCCTTTCGGACCGGTCTATTGCTGCTGTAGTGGACGGTCATTGTTCTTCTTCTAAAACTATCAACAGTGGTGTTCCTCAGGGTTCTGTCCTATCACCCACTCTCTTTCTATTATTCATCAATGATCTCCTAAATCTGACTCAAGGCACTATCCACTCCTATGCTGATTACACCACCTTGCATTTTTCAACGTCGTACAACAGACGCCCATCCCAACAAGAATTAAATGACTCAAGGCGAGATGCTATAGGATGCTTAACTTCTGATCTTTCACTTGTTTCTGATTGGGGCAGAGCAAGTCTAGTTTTGTTCAATGCCTCAAAAACTCAATTTCTACAACTATCTACTCGACATAACCTTCCAGATAACTATCCCCTCGTCTTCAATGACACTCAACTTCCCCTCTCCTCCACATTAAACACACTCGGTCTATCCTTTACTAAAAATCTAAACTGGCAATTTCATATCTCTACTCTTGCTAAATCAGCTTCCAAGAAGTTAGGTGTCCTGTGGCATCTGCGTCCATTTTTCTCTCCCGCTCAGCTGCTTGCTCTGCACAGGAGCCTTATCCGCCCATGTATGGAGTATGGCTCACATTTCTGGGGTGGCTCAACTCATGCAGATCTTTTAAACAGGGTGGAGACTAAAGCTTTTCGCCTCATCAAGTCTCCTCCTCTAACTGACTTTCTTGATTCTTTAAGTCACCGCTGCAATGTTGCATCTTTATCTATCTTCTACCGCTATTTTCATGCTGACTGCTCTTCTGAACTTTCTAACTGCATACCTCCCCCCTTCCCGCGGCCTCGCTGCACAAGACTTTCTACTTCTTCTCATCCTTATTCTGTCCATCTTCATAATGCAAGAGTTAACCAGTATCTTCACTCTTTCATCCCTTACACTGGTAAACTCTGGAACTGTCTTCCTTTGTCTGTTTTTCCACCTGCCTATGACTTAAACTCTTTCAAAATAGGAGTGTCAAGACACCGCTAACACTAGTTTGGACTTCACCTCCATGACTATATTTCTCCAATGTCTGGCGACAAGCGGAATTTTTTTTTTTTTTTATTATTTCTGTTTTCCTTCAGGCAATACCCTTTTAATGTAATAAAAAAAAAGAAAAAAAAATGTAGTTTAGTAGATACCCTTGTTATAGAACAACAGCCCTTCTTGTGTCTGTTCTTCTTATGTATTCTTCTGTATTTTTATGTATCGTATGTATAGTTGTACATACATATGAGTGATAATGGATTAACGAGATCGTTAAAATTCAATAGGCATTGATTTTTGTGAACAACATTTATATTAATATATCATTATCAGTTTATATAGGAATTATATAGCAAAAACAGATACTAGTAGACCTGTTGTCCTGCTGAACTACCCACTACTATGTACTAGTATTCTACCAATTCTAACATATGGATTGTAAACCTGGAGTCTTATAAAAGTTTTGGAACGAAAACTTCAGTCCCCACAGGTGAATGGAGAGAATAATTAATGTATATAATGGAATTATAGGCAGAGATCATTGTTTTGGGAGCAGACCAAAGTTGAAGATATCTTCACTATTATCAAAGGAAAAAAATGAACATGAGCAGGAGACATTATGCGACGAACACATAATAGATGGACTGTTAGAGTAACAAAATGGGAACCCTGAGATGTTAAAATAACACAGTTCAGACAGAGTACTTGATTGATCGATAAAATAGGAAGCTTTTATAATGGGGTAGATTAGAATAGGCAACCAACCGTTAGAGAGAAGTGGAAACGAATGAGGGTGGTCTTTATTTTGCAGTGAAAAAATCAAAGGAGCTGATGATGATGATGATGGATGAATTGCAATAATTTCAGTTTATATTCCTTCTATACGATTTTTATCGTTTTTTAATGGTCAAAATTATAACTGTTTATCTTTGCAGTTAATGTATTTTTTACCAATTAGTGCCAACGCTGACCTCATAAAATAGAATAAATATATTAATAGTTTGTGGAGGTCATATCATTGATGTAGCATTTTGTTGTTATTATTTTGCAGTTTATAATATAATTTCCGGAATGCGACTATTATTATATAATAAATAAGAATATACAATTTGGGCTTAGATTTTAAACTTAACTTTCTATATATACTCAATGAAAAGAAAATATCAGAAGTATTATAAATTGATTTTGCCCACTACCACTGCATGCCTGCCTGCAAGCGTATGTACTTTTTGGTATATATATATATATATATATATATATATATATATATATATATATATATATATATATATATATATATATATATATAAATGTTTTTTCAATTATACCTTTGAAAAGTTTCAGTAATTTTGCGTTGACTTAACTGTTTGTTATATTTTCTGTGTTTTCCATTAGTCAGGGCGCTGTTCCAATACTTGTTTCATCTTTTCATCTACCGTTTAGTCCCCCTCTACTGTAATGCATGCTGGCTCATGGGGTTCAGCTAGTCAGTGTATCGCACCCTCTACTATTGTAGCAACACTTCTTGCCCATCTCAGTTTTTGCTTCTATCATTTATGCGGTGTTTTAAATTTCGCTTGGTGTGTTCTTTGTCCGAGATATTTCTTGTTTCTTATATTCAATACTTCCGACATTGGCCTCTCTATTTTTTTCTATGTACTCATTAACTCATTCTGCACTCAAACTCCACATTTCAAATAAATAGAATGAAGTCATGATACTCACTGATTATAGACTTTGCGTTTCATATATGTAAGATAGAAGCTTTCAGGATATGTTTATGTCCACCTGAAACAATATCTTGCAGTACATAGTTATATTTTTTCAATTAATTTTTTTGTAGTTCACATCCAATCACATCCACAGTAGGTTTGGTTTTGCAGTGCACATGGTTGATAGTCATGTGGCATGAGCTAAGTCACTGTTTTGCATACTTAAAATGTAGATGTAAAAAACCCAAATTGTATGGAAGCTCTGAACATGATGTTGGAAGAAAATACAGAAATCGTTCTTAGCATAGTTTGTTTTAGCCCCATTTTCTACAATTAGTTTTTAATGTAAAGTGGTGCAGTGGTCAGCGTTTGGGCATGGGAGCCTATGGTCCCGGGCTCGAATCCCCGATATCCGCTGACCACTTTTCAATATTTGATATCACCGCCGAGTGGCCAAAGACTACCCAAATTACTGCAATACTGTCCTCAGACGGGACTTACAACGTTAATATACATCTGAGGCTGTAGCAGTAATAAGCCTCACTCGTTCTCAACATATTCAGGAGAGAACTTAATCATTCGAGGCGTCACTACAAAAATTCTAAAACCTACACCAAATAACAGGCGAGGCAAGTCCATCTGTGCCTCCATATGCCTACTGGTGCCAACGGTTAATGATATAGAAAAAATAAATAAATAAATTCTCAAGATGTCCACACTTTTTTCTCTCATAAGATATATAATTCTTACGCTTGATTAATTATTCGTTGCTAAGATTTTCACCTTGCTCAATCATCTTTTTCTTATTTTTCTTCTCGCTTCTTTCTTTTCTTCTTTTAATTTTTGCTCTTTCGTCCCTGCTCACTACAATTTATTGTGCTGATTAAAATGAAGAAGTTCCTCCGGCCAGAACGTTTTGATGGAGGTGACGGCACTCCAGGGAACTGGGAACACTTGCTCAAGACCTTCACCAACTTCGCATGCTCTGTCGGCGAAGAAATTCCATACAAGCTGATACTCCTTAGCAGTTACGTGTCTCGCTTCGTGTATGCTCACATCAGAGACTGCACTCAATACGAGGAAGCTATCAAGATTATACAGTCAGTGTATGTGAAGCCCGTGAATGAAGTGTTTGCTCGCCACCTACTTGCTTCTAGAAAACAGCAGCCCACTGAATCTATAGACCTGTTTTTACAGAGTCTGAAATCATTATCTAAAGACTGTGGGTTCAAAGCAGTGTCGGCGAGTGTTTACGCTCAAGAATCATTCCGTGACGCCTTCATCTCCGGACTTTTATCGTCAACTATACGTCAACGGCTTTTAGAAAAAAAACATACACTCACTGTGGACGAATCAATACAGCATGCCCGGAGCCTCGAGCAACCTCAGCGTAGCGCTGAGAGTTACACGTCCCTAGTTCCTCCTCCCTCCTCAGCCGCCCTTTCCGCTGCTTCGGACAACGTATCACCCGGGGCTGACTGCTTCGCTGGCCTGAGTTGTGATGGTCAAAAAGATGTCAGCGCTTCAACTGTCGACGCCTCGACTAGTTATGCTACTGCTGCTGTAGAAGGGAAGCGATGTTACTTCTGTGGACACAGTTATAATCCCCACCCGAGGTGTCCTGCAAGGAATCAGAACTGTTTGAACTGCAGGAAAAGTGGACATTTCGCCAACGTGTGCAAATCTTCGAACAGGCAAAAGGGTAACAGTTATGAAAAGGTTTCGTCAGTCTCCTTGGCAACCTCGACGGCCGCTATCACTCTGACGTCAGGAAGAAGTTCCATCACCACTGTGGTCAACGGAAAGGAAGTGCGTGTCTTAGTTAACAGTGGTAGTGCTGTCAGCTTTTTAAATTTAGAAATAAACAAATACCTTCGCATTCCTACCATTCCTACCAACGCGTCCATGGCGCAGAGTTCCTTAGTTACTACTTCTGTCGGCCGCTCTGTTGCTGACTTACAGGTAATGAGTGATCTTTACCAATCATTCAAGTTTTCAGTGCTTCCTAACCTTTATTCTGATGTCATCCTAGGACGAGACTTCATGAAACTACGTCAGTGCGTAGAGTTTACGTATGAAGAAGGGCTCAGACCAAAGCTGACTGTTTGTGGTATCACTTGCATGAACTTAAGCCCTCCGTCGCTCTTCCCTACCCTGCCTCCTAATTGCAAGTCCATAGTCACCTCTACTCGCCGCCAATCACCCTCGGATGACGTCTTTATTCTAAGAGAGGTTCAAACTTTGCTTCGGGAAATAATTATTGAAAAGAGTCAATCCCCGTGAAGGGTAACTGGTAACAAGCGACGAGCGGCATAAGCGTCGGATGGTGGTTGACTATTCTAGGACCATAAACAAATACACTCCCTTGGATGCCTATCCTATCCCTCGTATCTATGATCTGGTTCATAATCTATCTAAGTACAAAGTTTTCAGGAAACTCGACCTCAGAAGTGCCTACTACCAGGTTCCTCTCAGGGAAGAGGAAAAATTATTCACTGCTTTTGAGGCGGATGGACATCTTTTCCATTTCAACAGAGTCCCATTTGGCCTAACTAATGCAGCTTTCCAGAGAATACTGAACACCATCATAACTGACAACAACCTTTCTGCAACTTTCGTCTACATTGATGATGTGCTTGTTTGTGGAAGGAATCAGGAAGAGCATGATGAGAATCTGGAACGCTACAAAGAAGTTGCTACAAAGTACAATCTCTCCTTGAACGATGCTAAGTGCCACTACAGCCTCGAGGAGATCAGTTACCTGTGATACACTATCGCCAATGGTACTCTTCGGCCGGACCCTGAGAGATTGCGGCTCTTAATTAATGGACCTTCCTGCCCTTTGGGATGCTTCATCCCTGCGGTGTACTTTGGGACTTCTTTCTTACTATTCCCCGTGGATCCTTAACTATTCTTCTCGTATTCCACCTCTATTAGAATGTAAATCTTTCCCTATCAACAGCCAAGTTGCGCGGTGCCTGGACTCGCTGAAGGATGACATCAGCCGTGCTTCACTTGCTGCATGGGACGAGAACCTTCCTCTAGACTCTAGAGTCTAGATATTGAAACGGATGCCTCTGAGGTCTCTTTGGGTGCCATTCTTTCTCAAGAGGGGAGACCTGTTGCTTTCTTTTCTAGAATTCTCACCCCTCCAGAGAGACGACAACCTGCCATCGAGAAAGAAGCTGCGGCAATCGTCGAAGCGATCCGGAAGTGGCACTTATTCCTCATCAGAAGGAAATTCAATATTATCACCGATCAGCAGGCTGTGTTCTTCATGTTCGGCCGCAAAGCATCATCGAAAATAAAGAAGAACAAGATTCTATGCTGGCGCCTCGAACTTTCAGAGTATCAGTTTCGTCAAGGTGACAAATTTTCCATTCTCTGTTGATGTAAAAAAGTGTGCTCTCAGTGTTCTATTTGTGCCCAATTAAAGCCAAGATTTTTCAGGTCTCCCCCTTCTCATCTCATTCATGCATTACATCCTTTCGATAGGCTTTCAGTTGACTTCATCGGTCCTAAGCCCTCCTCTTCTCGCAACAAATACCTTCTTGTTATAATGGACGAATTTTCTCGTTTTTCCTTTGCTTATCCTAGCACCAAAATGCCTGCTCAAACGGTAATCAGAGGGTTTCAAAATGTCTTCTCCACATTTGGTTGCCCGTCATCCATTCATTCAGATAGGGGAGCCCAATTCATGTGTCTAGGGAAAAGTCGATGTTTCTCACAGATCATGGTGTTGTTATGACTCACTCCACTCCGCAAGCAAATGGACAATGTGAGAGCGAGAACGGAAGTATCTCGCTCTTCGATCTCGAGGTCTTCCGGAGTCCAGGTGGGAGTCTGTCCTTGACAGCGTTCTTCACTCGATCAGATCTCTACTGTGTACTGCCAGTAATCAAACCTCACATGAGAGACTGTTTTTATATCTTAGAAAATCTCTTAATGAATATTCTCTTCTCTCTTGGCTATCCTCCCCAGGACCTGTGTTGCTACGCAAATTTGTTTGACACTCCAAGTCGGATCTGTTGGTGGAACCCGTGGACTTAATTAATCACCGCTACGCCGCACTACGCACGCGTACGTCACCCTGATGGCCGTGAAGCTACAGTGTCGACTAGGGATCTGGCTGAGGCAGCAGGGGTGAACGAACCACTTTCCTGCACCGGCTAGAGGCACTGAACCACCACCGACTCCTACCGAAGCTTCACCAAGACAAATTCCCCACCAGGAACCATCTTTTTCGGGGACGTACACACCGAGTGAAACACCTCCACCTCTCGAAGCCGCTCCTAAAAACACCGTTCCTGAAGAAACTGCCCCTTCACACCGTAGTTCTCAACCCCTCCGAAGGTCCGCGAGAGAGAGGAAGCCTGTAGTTAGATATCCCTTGTAATTTTTGTAAATATGTTGATTTTTATTTTACAAGGAGAGAATGTGGTAAAATGGTACTTGTAATAGGGATGTTTGTTTCGAATACTCGTTCAAACCTGTTCACCTGTTCATTGTTTTGTTCCACTGTCGACTTCACACTGGCCCTCAGCCTATGTATGCAGTTAGCCTGCGTCCTCTCACCTGGCTACTTTTCACCACAATAAAGCCTTGTTAAATAAGGCCTCTCAGTATTTTGTCCCTGCTCACTACATTGAGTATCTATTTTTCTCTTCGGTGATAGTAGGTAATTACTTTTCATAACATTTTGTTGACTACCAAGAGCACTCTATACCATCTCTATTCTTCTTTTGATATATATTTTCATGCCCAGGAAATGCACCAATTTTCTTTCCTAAATAAATATATTCCTGGACACATTTTATTACGTCACCATCTATTTCAAGTTCACGTCCTAGTATCAATCATTAGGGACAAAAATCAATACCGTAACCTTAAAACGCAAGTGTGATAAACACCTGAGAGTGTGTACGTGCTAGGATTAAGATGCGATGATGCTTTACTTCGGTCTCATTTATACTTGATCCTGTCTTGGATGCAGTTTTCACTGAGCACACCTCAGTAAGTGCAATATTATTACATACAAGGCAAGGTGTGTGTGTGTGTGTGTGTGTGTGTGTGTGTGTGTGTGTGTGTGTGTGTGTGTGTGGGTGGGTGTGTGTGTGTGTGTGTGTGTGTGTGTGTGTGTGTGTGTGTTATCCACCATGGTCTGGAGGATTACGCGTTGGACTCGTGTTCGTCAACCATTACACTCACTGAAATAGCTCAGAGGTCATAGAGAAGGATCAATGTAAGGCCTCTTACACCCCCATCTTTTTGTTCAAGTTGGACAGTAACCATTCCCTGTCAGTGAAAAATCCTAAGCGACCCGAGCAGGGTTCGAACCCACACCTTGTCTGGTGGAAGGCGGGACCTTAACCATTGAACTACAGTCGTGTGTGTGTGTCTGTGCGCACACGCACGCGTACGCACGTGTGTCTGTGTGTGTGTGTGTGTGTGTGTGTGTGTGTGTGTATGTGTGTGTATGTATGTGTGCGTGCGTACATGTGCGTGTGCGTGTGCGCGTGTGTGTGTGTGTGTGTGTGTGTGTGTGTGTGTGTGTGTGTGTGTGTGTGTGTGTGTGTGTGTGTGTGTGTGTGTGTGTGTATGTTACTAATTTTTGCCAATGCATATCAAGAATTGTGCCACAAAGCCAAATGTTCTTGTATTACACAAACTTGCTCATCTCAGAGCAAATTTTGTTGAATAAAGTGATAAAGTAAAAAAGAGATCATAGTAAGAGGACATGAGAACCGAGATAAATAATTTTAGGTTTATTCTCCAAACCTTCGAAGCCATTAAAATACTTTAAGAATTGATGGTTAGAGACATGGTATCATACCTTGAAGGTAGCAATAAACCAAGATCACCGAGGGCTTTTTAGTGCTGGTTGGTCATGCCTGTCACAGCTATTCACTCCTCAGAATAGAGTAGCCGTGTCGTGCTGCACTTGAATTTCGCAAATATGCTTACCAAAGTGAACTGAGACACGTTTCTCCACAAGGTACGAGGATTAAAAATAAAAAAAAAAAACTAGATTTGTGGTGTGGCTGTATTATTAAGAATCACCTGCTGGTGCAGTGTCCGGTGTTTTTATTGTTGCCAGAGAAGTGCTGCAAGGTCCTTACTCTTTCTTATGCATATATTGGAAATCAACGTTTACGATCCACAATCCACCATCACCTCCTCCGCTGACGTCATTCTGGTATTGAGGAAAGTGATCTGAAGTCGACGTCACTCCAATATAGACAAACATCGCGGCACTTTACTGTGGATAGACCAACAAAATATGTGCTGGAACAATAACAAAATCTAACATATGATGTACAGTACAAACAGAGGCATTAACAATGCACGCACACATGCAAGTATATATAAATCGTAAAAAAAACTCACGTTGGCACCAAGGAACGCGTAAGATGTTTTTGTTTTACCCTCGAACTTTGTAACACACAGCAAACATGACAAAGAAGTCACGAACAAGTTGGGTTCTCAGCACCCTCCAGACAGGTGACACGTTACCCATGTTGACTCTTTACGAGCCGCTCGTCATCCTTGATGGACTCATCTCCATATTTTGCACAAAACAAAGTGTACTTACTCAACAGTAACATTTAAAATTAGCATCGCTCAATCGAGTCTGATTTGAGCTTGCCAGAGATGAACAATGGATCGATGCCAATCATGGAGGAAAATATATAAAAATTTTTTGCTTTACGACCTGGAAAATATCTTATAACATTGCACTGATTAATTTTATATTTCCTAAATTTTCTGTAGTGTAGGGCAAGTTTTCGATCAAAGAAGGCTTGTGTTCCACAAACTTCTCTCTACTGAACGAGGAAGAAAAAAAATGCAACGTAATCATATTCAAATTTTCAGCTTACAACACTACTTGTCACAATTATCAAAATCTTTCAAAAATTCTTAATGAGGCAGAAATATTTTCATGGTCTTCAATCGATAAAATATTAAATTCGGTCCTTTTTCAAGTCACTAAATACAGTTTTTTAGATACTCCATTTTTCTTCCATAACGCTACATTCAACTCTTTTGGACTGTCCTTCGTTCAGAATCATAACAAAGAGCCACAGGTGATACCTACTTGTGTCCTCAGTTAGCCGCCAACCTGCCACACAAGAGATTTGACCCCTTTCGATATCCACTCCATGCATATTGTTACAGGGCAGATTTTGCCTCACCTACCACGTAACCTTCCTTTTTATGGACTTATTTATTACAGTGTAATTTTGTAATTACTATTTATTAAGCTCTGTAACAGCTATATTCTACCGCTTTTTCAAGGAATGTATTTTGCTTTTAAGTATCATCTTTAGATTTAGTGTAGTATAAACTACACACAATAAATGTACTTTTCAAGCTTTTGTTCTCGGCAGATTTCTCCATGCCTAGAACACGGAGTTGTGGTGACCGAGCAAGTTGTGTGAGGCAGAAGTAAATGATGGGAGCGGAAGTCTCGCAGGAACCGCCTCAGAAGTCGAGGACTGACATCGCCAAAGTGAAAAGCATCCCTCACAAAGGCTGGGCAGCCCTTGTTACCTTCATGGCGTTCATTACCTATGTAAGTACAGAGCACACTTGTCTACCCTATGTACTACATCACACGCTTACTTATATATATTTAAGTACAACACGCACTCCTTTCATTATTGTAGATGTGATACAGTCAACGTCTGTGGTGACGGGACAGTCAATGTCGATCAAACTCCATTTGACCCTTATGATTATTATGATCTGACTGATAAGACGTCTTATAGGTTGAGTGTCCCATCAAGAGTTTGATCCTTACCTGCAATCCTCTTATGGCTACCCATTTACATCAGTTTTTCATTGTTTCAAAATTTATGTAATACAGCGGTGGAGGTGGTGAAGATCTTCAGTGAGGATATATGAAGTTTGAAGAAAGAGAAAATGTGTTGTTCCACTGCAGTCTTGATCCGTAGTTAATTCTGAAGGGAAGCTACCAAATAGGAAAAAAATTAAGATTATGAGAAAATGGAGCCCCAACAAGGAATATTTATATGTATGGGATACTTGGAAACACGATAAATTTATCTAAAGAAAAGTAGGAAAGTTATGCTGTGACGGCACAGTCATTGTCGACCATAATTTTGGTCTGACTAATAAGACGTCGTGTGCACTGAGTGTCCTGTCAATGGTTTGATCCCTGGCTACAGTCTTCTCATGGATCAAATAGATAAATTTCTCAGTGTTTCAAAATACGACACATTGCACATCGACCAAATTTTACTTGGGAGATTGTGGTCATTATGGTCTGAAAGAGTCATGAATGCTCAGTGTCTTGTCACGAATTCAATTCCTTGCTGCTCCCGTTCATGGCTGCCTTACGAAACTTACTCCGTGTTTCAAAATAAGAAACATTACAATGGTGACAGCCTTAAAGATTATCAGTGAAATATAAAAAAAAGTTTGAGAGAAACGAAGTGTGTTCCTTTTGGGACTCAACGCTAGTGGTTCCTGGCTTACGATTTCAAAGAGAAAATAAAGTTGTTACAAGGGGTAACTTAGAATGTATATAATACCTGGAAACACCAGAAATTGATCTTGAAAGCACTGGGAATACAATATAGTGGAAACAGTCAACGTGTAACAAACTGTTTGAATGATTGTGATCATTATTCCTGGATTTTAACTGTGAGTGTCCTGTCAGGGGTTCGATTTCCTACTGCAGACTTTTCATGGCTACCTCTTATAATAATTTTTTTATTGTTCCAAATACAAGACTATTACATTATAAATTTAGCTCATGCAGCACACACAGTTATCAATGTAATTAAAGCACACTTATTTAGCAATATAAGTACAGCACACACTTTTAACAATACAAGTACAGCTCACAATAATATCTATGAAAGTACAGCACACATCCTATCTTCGTAAGTATAGCACACACTCCTAGCAACGTAAGCAAAGCCCATACGTACTTGTTAGTACAGAACATACTTCCTGCTGTTTAATTAGTCATGAAGATCTGTATATTGAAGGAGTCCACTCAAGAAGTAGGGTCATTGTAGGCCATTAAACCTTCTTATACCTGGTTTCTTACCACAAATATTTTCTTCCATTCTCTTCTCCCTCATTCAAATAACTGATTAATTGATGAATTACTACCATGTTTCATGTGTCTTTACATGCTTATGACGTCACACTTTCATACATAAGTAAGAAAAGGTAAAGCTCTTATGAATTGGTGCAAGCATGTACAGTCGTCCAAGGAAGTGGTGCCGTATAATTCAGATTGTTTCGTTTTGGCGACATCTGGCAAAAGCACCCAATATAAGTGACGTTTGCCGGCCGCCATGTTTTTTCGTTTTAGGGCAATATCATAACCGATATTTCCTTATAATTACACTATTAACGCACTTTGAGTGGTACCTCGGCGCAATAAAACGATTACTTACCAATTTATAGATATTTTGATCGCTCTTATTAATAATTTTCATTCGTTTGTGCAAAAAAAAGACCAAAACAGAGGCTTTCATGTTTCCGGCATTAATTGATATCACCTAATTTTACACATCATTTGACAACAATATGCCTTAAAATTGCATACATCATATTTGTATTGGTGGCAAAAAGTATTTCTTTTCATCTAAAAAATTCTAGAACGAAATAAAACTATTGTATTTTAAAATGTTCTAAGATTCAGTATCTTTTTACTTAAGCCATCCTTAAAAAAACTTTTTTCTGTTTTTCGTCAAAGAAAATGAAAGAAATATGAAGAATTTATTGCTATAACTCAAATATTATTTAGATTATATTCATCATGCGCCAACGGTTGAGCATTATAATATCACAATTTAGAGACGATATATTAATTACAGCATATTATTATTATTTAAAGATATATAGATTATAACCTATTACCAGTATTTTCATTATATAAGGATATATTGATTATAACATTATTATTATCATTATATAAAGATATATTAATTATAATATTATTATTATCATTATTCAAAGATATATTAATCATAACATATTGCAAGGTATTTTAAAATATACTAATTATTGCCTATTACTGACCGTTATGTGAAGACTATGAATAATAATTATATCTTATTACGTTAAATAGCCTATTGCCAATATCTTAAGGAACGTCCTGCCCGATGACGTCATGGTCAAGCGAGAGTTTAAATGTAGATTTTATATTATCATAATTCTTAATGGAGAATGTTTAAACAATTCATACATATTTTTTTGAGTTGTATTTTGCTTGATATTTAAGATCATCTAAAATACATAGTCTTATGCATAGATAAATTTTACTTCTACAAAAGAATTTCATTTGACTGAATTTCTCTGTGAGCGAAAACCTCGATGTCAAAATGCTTCGACAAGTCTTAATGAAATATCATGATTAGATGGTTGTTTCTCAACAAATAGATTTAATTAGCAATTGTAATTTTTTTTTAGTTCATTTACAGTAACAATTCACGAATATAGTGACATTCCTGACAAGTTATAAGGATATTTCCTTTCATTTGTTAGGGTTGCCATAATCTAATTTTTGAACGAAAATCTCCGTAAGAGGCGCCACCACTTCTGTGGACGACTGTACAGAGATTCTAGATTAAAAAAAATTGCATTTCCCTTTCTCTGGTGAGATTGACGAGGTACTCAGGCCCAGGAACTCCGGTCACCATCCACCTAACTGTTGCGCGACCAACCGCAATCATAGGCCTTTGGTCAAAACAATTTACGTAATACCACCGGAGGCTACATTCTCTGTCGTTTATGACATACAGAGAGACAGACAGATAGATGGATAGACAGACAGACAAATAGGTAGATACAAAGACTTTTTGCTGGAAGTTTGCTCACATTCAACCTGTCCTTAAAAAGGGTGAACGATCCAATCCTTATAACTACCGCCCTATAACTTTAATTTCCTGTCTTTCTAAAGCCTTTGAGGCTGTCCTTAACAGGAAGATAATGAGCTCACAACCTTCTCTCTGATTGCCAGTATGGTTTCCGTAAAGGCCGATCTACTGGTGATCTTCTTGCTTTCCTAACTGAATCTTTGTCATCCTTTTATAGGGACTTAGGTGAAACCTTTGCTGTCGGCCTTGACATATCAAAAGCCTTCGATAGAGTGACATAAATCTTTAATCTCTAAACTACCCTCCTACGGATTCTATCCTTCTCTCTGTACCTTCATCTCCAGTTTCCTTTCTTACCGTTCTATTGCTGCTGTAGTGGACGGTCACTGTTCTTCCCCTAAAACTATCAACAGTGGGATTCCTCAGGGTTCTGAGGAACCCTATCCACTCCTATGCTGATGACACCACCTTGCATTTTTCAACGTCGTACAACAGACGCCCAACCAACCAAAACCAAATAAAATGTTTCAAGGCGAGATGCTATGGGACGCCTAATTTCTGATCTTTCACTAGTTTCTGATTGGGGCAGAGCAAACCTGGTTCTGTTGAATGCCTCAAAAACTCAATTTCTACAACTATCTACTCGACATAACCTTCCAGATAACTATCCCCTCTTCTTTAATGACACTAAACTTCCCCTCTCCTCCACATTGAACACACTTGATCTATCCTTTACTAAAAACCTAAACTGGCAATTTCATATCTCTACTCTTGCTAAATTAACTTCCAAGAAGTTAGGTGTCCTATGGCGTCTGCGTCCATTTTTCTCTCCCTCTCAGCTGCTTGCTCTGTACAGGGACCTTATCCGCCCATGTATGTAGTATGGCTCTCATGTCTGGGGAGGGTTCAACTCACACAGCTCTATTAAATAGGGTGGAGTCTAAAGCTTTTCGTCTCATCAACTCTCCTCCTCTAACTGACTGTCTTGATTTTTTAAGTCACCGACGCAATGTTGCATCTTTATCTATCTTCTACCGCTATTTTCATGCGGACTGTTCTTCTGAACTTGCTAAGTGCTAAGTGCATGCCTCCCCTTCCCGCGGCCTCGCTGCACAAGACTTTCTACTTCTTCTCATCCTTATTCTGTCCATCTTCCTAATGCAGGAGTTAACCAGTATCTTCACTCTTTCATCTCTTACACTGGTAAACTCTGGAACCCTCTTCCTTTGTCTGTTTTTCCACCTGCCTATGACTTAAACTCTTTCAAGAGAGGAGTGTCAAGATACCTCTAATGTTAACTGAAACTCCATCCCTTGCTTTTATTTCTCCTACTGTCTTCTTTGCAGGATGTGGTGACAATCGGGATTTTTTTTAACGTGTTATTGTTTTCCCTTAGTCAGTGCCCATTTAGTGTAGACAAACAACAAAAAAAAGCAACAACATATTTGGTCGAACTGAACTACGCACATATAATGATGCAGACAGGGACAAAGACAAGCAGTTATATAGACAAACAGAAAGACAGATGTGGGCTAAGCATTTTATTATTTTTCGCACGACACGTGTTTCTTGTATATATATGTTCAAATAATTAATTGTTTGGCAACTTTGGTCGCGTACCTGACTCGCGTCCCGCCGCTCCCGCATCGTCGCCATATCTCAGTGGCCACTGTGACACCATCCAGTCCACTCCTTTGTACTTCCATCTCCTTCACCCTAATATACGCCTACAGAAGGATTTCCACTTGCATTCCTCCTGCAACAATAACGAAAAAGACAGCCTCCATATTTCCAACATATGGTGTTAGAGGTGATAACTTATTAATTAAGGGAGACGAAGAAATAGCCTGCTGGCTTGTAACGGCGTTCCTGCAGGCGTCCAGTCTTTCACGCCATGCAGCCATTCGTGATGTGAGTTCACCACCCTCATTATCCTGCTCCATGCCGCCACAACGACACACCAGTCTCCTAGCCATACCACGCCACGCCAAGCCTTACCACGCCGACGTTTCTTGAGAGCAAGCCACCACCACACCACACACGAACCCTTTTACCCACACCGTCTGGGATTAGACCGGGAAACCCCTCACTATTACGCTACCCATTGCGGATACTGCGGACCACTCAGCACTCACCGCCTTCACTCTTCCCACAATACACTACCCTGTATGGATTTCTCAACGCTCAATGCCTACCTCCCGTGTCGTCCTAAAAACTACACCCAGGTACCTCGTGACTGCACCTTTGATTAGTAACAGTTTTCTCTATATACTGACGTTAAAACTTTTTTTAGTGACCTGTGGACTCTTGCTGAGTGACAACCCATGTGCTAGGTTTCTTTATGTTACTCAACACTGCAACACTGCAATGATTTTCTCGGTAATTTTTCCAATTGCATAACGTATCGGTTGCCCACCAGCTTGATTCTGTCAGCTGTTCAATGTAAACAATAACATATACATACCCACATATTGGGTGATACACATACACACACTGATGTCCACCCAATCATACGTTATATGACACACCTACACTGTCTACAGTCATTGTCACCTGCAGTGGTAATCTGCCTAATATTTTTTTTTCTTCATGTTACCAGTTGCTTTTATACTGACTATACTTTCAGGCTGCAATACCACCTGCCAAACCTGCCAAGTTTTTCTCCTTGTCTGTGTTCAATCCCATCTGCCATGTGCCCTGAATAGTTTCAGTTCTAGTCTGGTTGTGAGTGATATATAATTATTTCCATTGTTTTTCATATTTTCGTGTCCCTAATAGATCAATTTCCTCAGACCAAATATCGTACGAATTATCTATCCTTTAATGGAAAATTTATTTAATTTCAATATATTAATGGTCTTTTAGCTTAAATATGCGTCATATATTAAAAAAAAAATGCAATTTTTTATGCCAAAATATGACGTCACTTCGGAACGCGCTGTGATTTGTCGTGACATCAATGTTGGAGCCACGGCCCAGCTGATAGACAGGTTGATTGTGTATACGTGTGCCTTTTTGTCCCTATAAACATGGCAAGCAGGCGGTATTATTATTGTTTTGTGCTAATGTGCAAAAGCACCACGAAGGCAACTCCAAGTAAGAGTTTTATAAGTGTGCCGAAAAATAAGAAAACAAGGAATCAGTGGTGGATGTTAGCTCATCGCGTCTTCACAATGCTGGTAGTAGTAGTAGTAGTAGTAGTAGTAGTAGTAGTAGTAGTAGTAGTAGTAGTAGTAGTAGTAGTAGTAATAGTAGTAGTAGTAGTAATAGTAGTGTGAATTCTTCAACCTGTGAATAAAAATAACCACACTTGATAATAGGAATATTCACCCTCAAAATGGAATTACGTTTCCTGTATAATTAATTTACAAATCTAGCTTGGATACATGCCGTGTGGTGTCTTCGTAAAAATTCTCCTGCCTTGTTAGCTACAATGTGATTACTAACCATCCTAGGTAACCTGTACATTTTTTTCAAAGCGTTTGCATATGCAGACTCGAAAGTTCTAAAAATTTTACTTTTAAAAATGTCTTTCATATCCCATAAGGATAAGCCATAGTCTGGTACACAGTATGCTTCAAACATAAACCGTAACGTTTGAAGATTTACATTTGGAAACTTCCTGATTACTTAATTAAATTTGGCATAAAAATTATTTAATCTGAATTCTACATCATTTTTATCAGAAAAATCATCCCGTAATACATTTTTTTTATCTTTTACCCATGGCGCCGGTAGGCTTCAAGGAGACCTTAGATGGTTGGCCTCTGCCCGTTAGTAGCGCGGGTTAGGTTTTTTTTTTAAGTGACGCCTTGTTTCTTCTTGTTGATAGGCTCATGCTGCCAGCGGAAGCTCCTCGCGCATATAACGTTGCAGTCCCGGCGAGGATGGTGTTATGGCAGCATGTGGGTGGTCTTAGGCCACTCGGCGGTAGTAACGAAGAAAAGTGGCCAGCCCGTGTCGAGGCTTGAACGCGGGACCCTGAGCTGGTATGCCCGACCGCTAGCCACTAGACCACCGCCTCCCCTAAATACTTATACTTTTTCACTACTTCATGCTGATCTATGTGAGATGCCGTGTGACTGATTTTTCTTTCCATAAACAATCATTATTTTAGATATAAGATTATTAATTCTTAAATCTATTTCCTCTACTTATCTCTCAAATATATGGCATAACCTTTGAAAAATTTCTTTTGAATCTGCTAAAAGTGCAACATCATCTGCATACGCAATGATATTTGTCCTGTATGAACCAATGCAGCACCCAGTTTTGACCCCACATACCGCACTAATCACATCATCTAAATAAAGTTTAAAAAGAAATGGAGATAGGTTTCCTCCCTGTCTGACTCCTTTATTTACTGTACAATATGCACCCTTAAATCCATTGCATACAACTCTTGCCGTGGTGTTCCTTAAGCACTGTATAATGATTAGCACAAGATCAGGAGGAAGTCGCCTCTCCATTAAAATACTTCCAAATTTAAAATTATTCACCATCTCAAAAACTCTAGAGAGATCCATGGAGGCAACATAAGCTTTACTGCCTCTTTTAATATAAGGTCTAATGGTCTCTCTAAAAAAAAAAACAAGCACCTGCAGTTGATAAACCTTGAGTAAATCCAAATTGTCTCCTGTTAAAACCAAATTTTTCCTCTAAAACATCCAACATATGTAATTCTAAAATCTTTAAAATGCATGAAGAAACCATCACCGGCCTATAGTTGGAGGAGTCTGCTGTGTTTCCTTTAACTTCTTTAATAATGGCAGTAATATCACCCTCTAATAGTTCACTTGGTATATAACAATGGCTATAGCAGCTGTTGATACAACGGACCATGTTAAATAAAAATTCTTCTGATCCATGTTTTAAAAACCTGGAGTGTATTCCATCGTGACCAACCCCTTCATTCAACCTCCTTGTCAACATCTTCAGTCTTTCCGTAGACAACTTTAGTTTCATCTTTCTCCTCAATTTCCATTCCTCCTTCAATCTCAATAAAAAGTCCCCTTCATCTCTATTATAATCTTCATCCTGGATGCCAAACAGTTTCTCATTAAAAATCATTGCAATGTCATCATCCTCAGTCTCCCCATCAATGGTGTTAGCAGTCTTTACTTAATTATTTTGTTTATTCACCTCCTTCCATAATAATTTTTGTTTTTAAACTTTTCTTATACATAATTGGATCTCTCACTCTCCACATTCTGTCTACAAGTTGATAAAGCTTGCTTAAAACACCTTCTACTTTCTGTCATCCTGTTATATTCTTCCGAATCTCTTATTTTACCTTTATTTAGCCAAGTAAGATAGTCTTGTCTAGACTGCGCATAAAACTGTTTTACAGTTTTATTCCACCCTGGAATTACTTTAAAATTGATCCTGTTCCTGCAAAGGATTCTAGTGAGCTTATCAAGATTTCATAAAACTTATCAATACTTCTTCGATGGTCAATTGATTGACATCCAATAGCCTGGCAGTTAAAGGCATCCTTATTAAGATACCTTTGTATCTCTTTATTTACTTAATTTTCTATAACTAGACTATCCTCAAAACTAAATATCTTCCAATCAATATAATAATCTTCCTTTTCCTTACGATCACAAACACCTATACCCTGACTGGGATCAACAGAAGTAACACGTATTGTAGCTACCACCGGTAAATGATCAGAGCCAATCATGGAAAACAATATGTCAATCTCCTGAATTAAAATATTTTGTGAATTTCTTCCCACTACATGATCTAGCCATTTAGTATTGAAACCGTTAAAAAGGTACACAAGTAAAAGACTGGGAATCTAACATATTAACATCAAAGCAAGTGAGATCATTATATTCCGTAAAATCTGTTAAATGATTCCACGCTCTACCAACAAAAGGGTCAGCATTATAATTTCCCATTATGTACACACTCTCAAATTTCCTACTACTTAAAATACCTTCCAGCTTACCCAGCGTCTCCAGGTACATCTCAAATGTTCTGTCCTCCCAAATATCACTCTTAATATACACATTTAGCAAAAGTATAACATTACATCCAATTAATAACTCAATTGCAATCACATTCGCCTCTAATAACAATACCTTTACCTTATAATGAATATCTCTTCTCCACATACATACCAAACCTCCCTCACACCTTCCTCTGTACGATTTAAGAGACTTCTCGGAGTAAACAGCAGCAGATCTCACACTCTCATAATTATCATCAATATAAGCAATATCTCCTAACCTATCCTCTGTTATAAAGGTTTCCTGCAAAATAAGTCAAACTTCTTATCAACAATTGATCTAATTACCTCTATATTCTTTCTCAAAGAACAACAGTTGTACGTACCTACTCTAATATCCATCATGGCAAGGACTAAAAAGTAATAAGAACTAGGTAAAATTGACAATAAGATACACAATTAAAATATTTCTACAATAAAACTAACACAATCAGACAGCAAACTAACACAATAAAAAGCAAATTAAATCGATTTAAGAGCTTAATCACTAATACAATTTTTAGTCTCACCATGAAATCTGTCTACTATAACCTGTTCTGGCCACATTTCTCCGTTGAGTAATTTATCTCTATCCCCAGCATTGACTGTGATCTAAAAAGCATTAAACTCATTAGATCTTATCACAAGTTGTTTAACATATATAACCTCAATACTAAAAACATCTCTTATGTGTTCCTTAATGTCATCACAGGTGACTTCAGTATCCATCCTACCTATAAAAAACATTCAGTGTTCTCCTGGCTCCTTTGATCATACCCCCTTTACATACATGGAATTTTATTACGATTCCTTACGGATCACACAAATTCACGGATCCTTACGATCTGGCCACTTTTACGACTGATTTAAGAGTTGTTACGGGTTTTTACGAGCTATTTACGGTTTATTACGGATTATTACGATGTATTAACGGAAAAAATTCTACGATTTGTTACGAGTTGTCACGGATAACTACAAGCAACTTACGGGCATTTTACGAGTTTTTTACAGATTGTTACGAGTATATTACGAAATGTTACTATTCATCAAAGCTTTTACGTGTTAGTTACGACTTGTTTCTGTGTTGTTACGAACAGTTACGAGTTAGTTACGAGTATTAACGAGTCCTTACGATTTTTTGCCAAAAACTATATAAATCGTAGAAGTAGCTGTAGCTGCACCATCGTCCGAAGCATCACTTCTGGAGATCGAGGAGATTATGCAACTCAATTTTGGTTCCCTTATAGGAAGGATATATGCTCCTTGGAGGCAGTTCAGAGAAGAATGACCAAGGTGATTCAGGGGCTCAGAAATTTACCCTACAGAGATAGATTAAAACGCCTTGATCTCCACTCCCTAGAGAGAAGGAGGGCAGGAGGGGATATTATTTCAAATGGGTAAAAGGTAGGCTGGGCGGGATTCGATTACTGGACTCGGATCCCGCGGATCCGTCAGAGCTCCTGGGACCCGATTACTTTTGCTAAGTAATCGGATCCGACGATTACTTTATGGTCAGAATTCAGAAATGCAGAGTTAAATATTGAACTTGTAAGTGATAATTAGTTACGTCATACATACTGGTCACAACTTGAGAATGATAATGTTTAAAACTAAAATAAACAAAAAAATAACATTGTGGAAATGTAAACTGCTGCTAGATGCTGGCGACACTAGGCCAAACTTCTCTTCCTTTATTCGAAAGGTGATTGGTTGATAAGGTGTGATGTCAGAGCGTAGCCTATATATACTGGCTACATCACAGGATGGATGATGGATCCGCGCCCAGATCTCAGTGGGTGTGTGTTGTGTTGCGCCATGTGTCCCCTAACTTGGGGGCACTGCGGCCACACATACACACTCCAGAAACTGCTTTGGTGTTGGTGTAGACTGACCAGAGTCCGCCACCACCACACATTTACGTCAACTGCGACGGGCTCTTTTTGTTAGCCCGTGTACCCCCTTCGGGGGCACGATAAAACAGGATGGATCCGCGCCCAGATCCCAGTGGGTGTGTGTTGTGTTGCGTCCGTGTGCCCCCCTGACTTAGGGGCACGGCGGTCTCACGCACACACTCCCGAAACTGCTATTTTTTTTTTTTTATCAACGAACATCTGCTAATATTCTGTGGTGGTGTAGACTGACCAGAGTCCGCCACCACCACACGATTTCACCTACCATTTACGTAAACTCCGACGGGCTCTTTTTGTTAGCCCGTGTGCCCGATAGACAACACGGCTCCCACAGCTCAGTCGAGTCAAAGCTATTTAAAGAAGGGGTACCTGTGCCAGTCTGCTCCATATATGTATGTCAATAAAACTTGAGTAATTATCAGCATAATTATAACTCCTCCACGAACTTTAATTCTTCCTCCATCAAACAGTGTAATTTTTTTTTTATCTCAAAATTGCTACATTTTCATGGGCATAGTCTTAAAGTAGTATAACTCTGCTCATAAGTCACGAGCACCGTGGAATTAACTTTAAAAACATCAGAGTTTTGCCTTTTAAACATCATGGCATCGAAGCGAGGCCGATCTGCTCCGATATGGAGCTCACCAAACCTGATGTCGCTACATGTTTGACATGTAAAGACACATTTAAATACAGTGGAAGTACGACTTCCAATCTTATCAAACATTAGCGCACCAAACACCCACTAGATTATGCGGAGATGAAGGAAGAGAGTGACTGCTCCGTGGCTGAAAAGAGTTCAAGACCATCGACCTCTACACAGCCTACTTTGATGGAAACACTTAACATGGTAACACCTTTCAAAAATGACTCTGCTAAAAAGAGAGAGTTGGACGAGTTACTAGTCAAAATGATCGTAGAAGATCTGCAACCAATCTCAGTTGTCGAAGACAAGGGTTTCAGACGTCTTGTTCATGGCCTCAACCCTCGATATGATCTGCCAAGTCGTAGGGAAATAAGTAGGAATCTCCTGCCCTCCATCTATAAGAAAGAGGTAGAAAGAATAAAAAAAGAGCTGGAGAATGCAAAACACATTTCCTTGACGACTGACATCTGGAGCTCAAGGCAGACAAAAGGCTACCTAAGTGTGACGGCACATTTCATTTCTCCAGAATGGGCTCTTCAGTCTGCTGTCCTAGACACTGTGTGTATGTCTACGGCCCATACAGCAGAAAACATTGCAGAGGAAGTACAAGCCATCTGCAGAAAATGGAACATAATGGACAAAGTATGTTCCATTGTAACAGACAGTGCTGCTAACATGACTACAGCGGTCAAAGCACTAAATGTAAAACATATTCCCTGCTTCGCACATAAATTAAACCTAGTTGTGCAAGATGCCATAAAAAATACTCCTAATGTACAAGGAGTAAAAGAAAAAGTAAAAGAAATTGTAACTTTCTTCCACCACAGCATCAAGGCTTCTGACAGGCTTGCTTAAGTACAGCAACAAAATAATTAGCCTGCCAAAAAAACTAATTCAGGATAATGAGACAAGGTGAAACTCCACGTATTACATGATTGAAAGATACGCTCTGTTTACTTAGACAAAACGCTTTCTGCCTCGATAATGATGAAATTACGCTCCTTCAGAGCACTGTGAACGCCTTGGAACCATTTGAAGAGGCTTCTAAAGAAATGTCGGCAGAGAAGGTAACTTCTCTCTCTAAACTTATACCTATGGTGAGATTGATGCAAAATTATCTAAATTCCTGCATCGGCACAGAAAATCAAATTAGCAGACAGTTAATTTGTTAAATGGAGCGAAGGTTTTCTGTCATGGAAAGTAACTTCTTCCTGGGAGCTTCCACCTTTTTAGATCCAAGATTTGAAAAGGTCCCATTTGGAGATGCATCGAACATCACAATTATACAAGAACGCTTGATCAGTTTGATGCGTTCAGAAAAGCCAAGAGAGCCAAGCACTTCTCAAAGGTCAAATAAACCCTTCAACACTATGCTACAGGAGAAGAAAAAATCTTTATGGAGTGATTTTGACACCAAAATCAAAGAAGATATGTCACACGTCTCCTCTCAACCAACTTCAGGCCCCTTCATAGAAAATGAGGAGATACCTTAAGGAGCCCCACATACACAGAGAAGACGATCCCCTAGCATGGTGGAGGAAACACGCCACACTGTTCCCGAAACTGCAACACCTAGTGAAAAAATTCATGTGCACACCTGCGTCTTCTGTTCCTTCAGAACGGCTCTTTTCCAAGGCAGGGAACTTATTTCACATCGGCGAAGCAGCCTAAAGGAGGAAAACATCAACATGATTCTTTTCCTCTATAAGAATCTCTAAATTCTAAATAATACCAACATTAATTTCCTTTCAGGTAACCAATTTTTTTTTGTTTATATATATATATATATATATATATATATATATATATATATATATATATATATATATATATATATATATATATATATTTATAGACTATTAAGGATATCTGAGTATCATCTGCATGTGATACTGGGGCTGTGAAAGGAAACAATTTACTGTGATATTTAGTTTGTGATAAGGATTCAAATATTATTTTTTCTGAGAATTTACTGTGATATTCAGTTTGTGATAAGGAAATTTTGACTATTATTTGTTCTATGATAACACACACACACACACACACACACACACACACACACACACACACACACACACACACACACACACACACACACACACACACACACCACACACACACACACACACACACACACACACACACATATGCACTTTAATGTGTATTATGGTTTTCTTAAGACAGTACAATTATTTATGATTTGCATATACTGAAATGTAACAGCTATTAGTATACTATGATGTAATATGTTTTACTCTTCATATATGTAATGCTGGCAATGAAAAATAAAGGTTTAGATCCTCAAAAAAATTGTCTTTTTGTTTCATAATAAACCACACTAAGAATGTCATACAATATATGAGAAATATGATATTGTATTGTTGTAATTGTGTGAAAACTTATAAAGATGGATAGCAGTTCTAAATAAATATAGAATTAAGCGTATGTTTCAATTAAACATTCCTATGAATCTATAAGGCATAGTTAATAGATGGCAAGTAGGCTACATGACATGGTAATTGTATTATTCTAGTAGTATTACTACCAGTAGTAGTAGTAGTAGTAGTAGTAGTAGTAGTAGTAGTAGTAGTAGTAGTAGTAGTAGTAGTATTGAATTCGTCAGGCTGTCAGAACAATGTTCTGACGGCCTGACGAATTCAATACCATTAATGTTCTGAGAACATTAATGGTATTCGTATAGAGAGCAAGACGATTACTGAGTACGCGGGATCCGTCAGTAATCGTCTGGCCGCCTAACGGATCCAGTAATCGTCTGGCTGCCTCACGGATCCAGTAATCGTTTGGCTGCCTCACGGATCCAGTAATCGTCTGGCTGCCTCACGGATCCAGTAATCGTCTGGCCGCCTCACGGATCCAGTAATTGGGTCCGGACCCGAATCTCACGGATCCGCCAGACAAAGTAATCGAATCCACGATTACTGAAATTCACGGATCTTGCCCAGCTCTAGTAAAAGGAATCAATACGGGAAACTTTAATCAGGTTTTATAAATTAGTAGTCAGGATAGGACACGTGGAAATGAGTACAAGCTAGAAAAACTTAGATTCAGGACAGACCTAGGTAGATATTGATTCACTAACCGAGTGGTGAACGATTGGAATAGGCTGGGTAGCCACGTAGTAATTGATGAGTCAATAGGTAGCTTCAAAAGACGGTTGGATGACAGTATGGATAGAGATGACAGGTGGGATGGCTAAATATTGGATTATTCCAAGGGTGGGGGACAAAGAG
>JAPQNM010000034.1:1930306-1933518 GCA_029783475.1 Metacarcinus magister
GAGAGGAGAGAGAGAGAGAGAGAGAGAGAGAGAGAGAGAGAGAGAGAGAGAGAGAGAGGAGAGAGAGAGAGAGAGAGAGAGAGAGAGAGAGAGAGAGGAGAGAGAGAGAGAGGAGAGAGAGAGAGAGAGAGAGAGAGAGAGAGAGAGAGAGAGAGAGAGGAGAGAGAGAGAGAGAGAGAGAGAGGAGGGAGAGAGAGAGAGAGAGAGGAGAGGAGGGAGAGAGGGAGAGAGAGGAGAGAGAGAGAGAGGAGAGAGAGAGAGAGAGAGAGGAGAGAGAGAGAGAGAGAGAGAGAGAGAGAGAGAGGAGAGAGAGAGAGAGAGAGAGAGAGAGAGAGAGAGAGAGAGAGAGAGAGAGAGAGAGAGAGAGAGAGAGTTCAATTCAATTTTCAATTCAATTTTATTTCCACAGGGTAGTGGTTATTACATACATACAATTATATACACTACTAATACTAATACTATTATATACATATTCAAATTACACTGTGGTTATTAAAGTGTTGTATTAGGTAACTTTGGAATTTCCGTAATGTCGTAGCATTCTTAATTTGGTTGGGCAGAGCATTCCACAGTGTTGGGCCCAAAACCTTGAGTGATCTGGCCCCTGTATCAGTCTTGAACCGCGGTACAAACAGATTATTTCCCTGTCTCGTATGTTCCTGAGTTACATCAGAGACCTTATTATATGTACAGAGCCATTCAGGGTAAATTTTAAATAGGGATTTGTATACATGCACTAACACATCAAATGTATGCTTATTTCCTATCCTAAGCCACTTAAGGTCATCATAAGCTGGGGACACATGGTCGTATTTTCTCAGACCACCAACAGCAACCCGAGCTGCAAAGTTTTGTAATTTCTGGGCTTTATTTTTTTGCAACTTACTTGTTGTACCCCAAATTGTTATACAATAGTTAATTATACTTAATACTAATGATTCTATACACATTTTTCTTGCTGTTTTATCTAATAGTCTACTAACTCTATTTACATATATTAGAGTGCCCATTACTTTTCTATTTAATTCATTCATGTGTATTTCAAAATTCATGTGTTGATCAAAGTGTAGGCCTAAATTTTTTACATTTGTGCTTGGGATGATAATGGTGTCATTCATATGTATGACAGTGTCATTTGGAATCTGTGAGATGAGCTGATTATTCCCTATAAAAATACATTGGGTTTTCTTAGTGTTTAACATCAAACCATTTCTTAGAAAATACTTTTGGATAGCAAGGAGAGATGTTTCTGTTAGTATAAGTGTTCCCGATGCTAGACTGTCAGCATGAGAAACGGTGTCATCCGTACTGGACTACTGTACCATCCACTAGGTGGTCCCGAAGGTCATTTACATGGATAGTAAATAAAATGGGACCGAGGATGGAGCCTTGTGGTACACCATAAGTTATTTTTTCTACAGAAGATATAGTGTCGTTAAGTTTTACACATTGTTCTCTACCTCTCAAGTAGTCGTTTAACCAGAATGAACTTATTCCAAGGGAATTACATTTACGTAATAGTATTGAGTGGCTGACACTGTCAAAAGCTTTAGAGAGGTCACATAATGTAAGCAATGTTATTTTTCTGTTATCCATGTTGTTATAAATATTGTCAGTTATGGTGGCCAGGGCAGTTTCGGTTGAGAGTCGGGGCCGAAAACCGTGTTGGGTGTTGGAAAGCTGATTATTACACTCCAAATAATGTATTAGCTGAGAGGCAACGATCTTTTTCCATAACTTTAGAGAGAATGGGCAGTATTGAAATAGGTCTGAAATTGCTAGCATTATTGACGTCTCCATTTTTATAAATAGGGACCACCGTAGCACGTTTCCAGGCTGATGGTACAACACCTGTTACAAAGGATGTATTTATTATGCAGGTGAGGTATAAGGCAATTACATATAGGGAGTCTTTTACAAATGTTAGTGATATTCCATCTGAACCAGTTGATCTTGTATTATTTAGACGTTTTACAACAAGTATGACAGTATTAACCTCTACTGGTTGAGGTCTGAATCCTTGAGTGTCATTGTAATATGAATAGTGGATTACTGGATCTAGTAGGTTCTTACATAGTTGCATCTGAGAGGTACAAATGTGTTTTTGCCCACATGGCAGAGAGAGGGAGAGAGAGAGAGTTGGCTTCGAGAAGGAACGGGCTGAGATGAGGCGAGAGAGGAGTAGAGAGCGAGAGACAGAGAGACTCGTGGAGAGATCGGAGGAGTCTGGTTGTGGGGAGTAGACGCGAGCGGATGGAAGAACGAGGGAGACGACAGATGAGAGACGCAGAGAGTGGGTGAGAGACTGGGGAGGGAGACGAGGCTGATAAGATATGAGGGGAGCGGGTGGATTTCGGAAGAAGTTGAGGATTGCGTCGCGGAAGCCCTGACGCGGGCAGAGTGGAGAGAGAAGCCGGGCGGTAGCGATGAGACGAGCGAGAGCCTCTGGATGTGAGAGAGATGAGAGAGAGAGACGAGATGCCAGAGAGAGGAGAGACTAGAGAGAGAGAGAGACGAGAGAGAGAGAGAGGTCACGGAGGCAGAAGGCGATCGAGGAGGTGAGAGTGACCGACGAGAGAGAGAGAGAGAGAGGGAGACTGAGAGAGTAGAGAGAGAGGCGAGGAGACGAGAGATGAGAGAGAGAGAGACGAGAGAGAGAGATGAGAGAGAGAGAGACGAGAGAGAGAGAGATGAGAGAGACGATGAGAGATGAAGAGGAGATCGAGCGAGAGATGAGATCGAGAGATGAGCGAGAGAGTGAGAGCGAGAGCGAGCGAGAGAGCGATGAGGACGAGAGAGAGTTGAGAGAGAGAGGGAGCTAGAGAGAGACGAGAGCGAGAGAGAGAGCGGAGAGAGAGAGAGAGAGAGACGGAGAGAGACGAGAGAGAGAGAGAGAGAGGGAGACGACGGAGAGAGAGAGAGAGAATCGTGAGAGAGAGAGAGAGAGAGAGAGAGAGCAGCAGAGAGAGAGACGAGAGAGAGAGACGAGTGAGAGAGAGTAGTGCTAGAGAGAGACGAGAGATGAGAGACGAGAGAGAGGGACTGAGAGACGATGAGAGCGAGAGGAGGCCCGAGAGCAGAGAGAGAGAGAGAGAGAGAGAGAGAGAGAGGAGAGAGAGAGAGCGACGGAGCGAGAGAGAGAGAGAGAGAGAGACTGGAGAGGGAGAGACGAGAGGAAGAGAGAGACGATGAGATGAGAGAGAGAGAGAGAG
>JAPQNM010000034.1:1933618-1953618 GCA_029783475.1 Metacarcinus magister
TGGCCAAAGACCTACCAAATTGCTCTATCGGCCATAGCCTGCCATACGACCTCAGAAGGGACTTACAACGTTAATATGCTATAAAACTGAGGCTGTTTGTATGCTAGCAGTATTTTCCTACTAGCTTTCAGCCTGCTAGACCTTTTCGTGTAGCCCAGTAATATAAGACTCACTCGTTCTCAACATATTCAAGAGAGAACTTAATCATTCGAGGCGCCACTATAAAAACTCTAAAACCTACACCAAATAACAGGCGAGGCAAGTCCATCTGTACCTCCATATGCCTACTGGTGCCAACGGTTAATGATATATATATATATATATATATATATATATATATATATATATATATATATAAGTATATTTATTTATTTATTTATCTATTTGTTTATTTATTTATTTTATTTTATTATTATTATTTTTTTTTTTTACATTAAAAGGGCACTTGCTAAGGGAAAATAAAAACACATTTTAAAAAATCCTGCTTGTCGCCAGAGCCTGCAAAGAAGACAGTAGGAGAAATAAAAGCAAGGGTTGAAGGTCCAAGTTAGCGTGATATGAATTATTTATCCTAGAAATAAGGTCTAGTGTGAATATTTATATTTCAATAGATAATTGCATCTTTTAACTCAAGTGCTGCTCATGAATAACTACACAATAACAACTTTAATAACAAATATATTGCATTCATCCCCTCTCACCCTCATTTGAAGACACACATGTATCAACATAACCCCATCAGGTTAGGACCCTCTCTTATAGATAAGTGGTGAGGTAATACATAATACAGCACACCGCTGAGCTACACTGGTGCCAGTTGTGCATCAACTCAGCGCCGCCTCTTCCGCAGGGTAATCATCACAAGGGTGAGCGCCGATATTTCTCTGGCCAAACGGAGTCTTCTCAACAACCCCAGTAAAAGAGCCCTTATGGAACGCTCAAACTCCAGGTCTTCTTGTATAGCCGAAGTTCAGGCTGAGATTGAGCGAATATTTGAGCTGGCCAGAACCTTGCAGTTGGTGGTTTTGGACTGTGACACCATCAACCACCCGTCGCAGCTGGCCAAGACTTCTTTAGCGCCCATCCTCGTGTACCTCAAGATCTCATCTCCTAAGGTGAGGGCAGAGGATAGCGTGGAAAGGCTTACTCACGCCCCTTGGCTGGCTTTCATTACGGCCATTTGACTGGTGGCTGCTGGGTGTATCCTGCAAGATCATAATCATTATGTTTAGATTCTTGACATTTTCTTTTAGTGAGTGAAAGGTGAAGTCAATTTGCTCAAGTTTTCACATTTATTTTTTGATGATGATGATGATGTTGATGACATAACTCTGCCAAGATTTTAAGTGGTTGTACAATTTGGTATTTTAAGTGTAATGTTTTATATCTCGCCATTCGTGTTACTCCTACCTCATCTTTTAGACAGGAAGCATAACAATTTTGAGAAGGATTGCTATTTTTCATCGATTCAGATAATATCCAAGTGTCTCACATAAAACTTGACAAAATCAACCTGTTAGTTCGTTAGTGTCTCATACTGGGAATAAATGTATAACTCTTGTGTTTGTAATCCAAAACAAAATGGTTTTAAAAAAATACGTGTGCAATAACTAGCTTTTACTTTTTTCAATTTTGTGAATGAGAATGAACAATTTCAAATTGTTGGTCTTGCATCAAGATAATGATGGCGTAATAAGTATCTTCTTCATTTAGTCCGATGAAAATTGAAACCCATCGCAACACTATAACGTTGCAATGAAAACAGATTAATTAAATATTGTTGTGTTTGTCAGAGTGAAGGAAGATACTTCATTCACTCACTATCAAGGTTGCAGCAGATGTAGAAACACTGAAACAATATTTCCTTTTTGTTTCCTCTGGCAGGTATTGCAGCGTCTAATAAAATCCCGAGGCAAGTCTCAAAGCCGCAACCTAAACGTACAGATGGTTGCCGCTGAGAAGTTGGCGCAGTGTCCACCTGAGATGTTTGATGTCATACTAGACGAGAACCAGGTGAGGAGGAGCCCTAAATTAACCATACATGTTTCTTATGCATAAATATATTTGTATACATGTTTCACATTGATGTATAATGTTAACAATGACAAACATTACAAAAATAATGAGCTTAAAGGTTGAATCATGATCACGCGTCGCTTTCATCAAGAGAATGATTCATTAAAATTCTTTATCTTATAGTTTATCCTTTCATTTTTTTTTATTTTACCAACTCCTCTTTTATTGTAAAATCTAGTCTATTTGTAAGGAGAAAGTGAATATTTTGTGTTTTTGGTTTCAGAATTAATTTCTTATTCCTTTTTTTTTCAATCATACCCATGTATATAATTTTATCATTATTATTATCATCGTAGTCTCATTTTGGTGTTGATGCCACGCTTGCTTATTAGTTCCTACACAGGTGCTAAATAGCAGTCTGCCTATACAGTTAATATCTCCTTCACCTTTATTATTATTTGCTGGTCCATATCATTCTTAGAAAATCGTTATTCACAATTCTATCATTCATATTGATGGCACATACGTTGTCAATTTTATTTGTTGAGTAGCAGGTGCATAGGTGTGGGTTTTTTTATCCAAAATATTCATAGTATAATTGTTACTGTGGATGTCACACTTGTTTGCCACTCTTTAATTGCCTTATGTTGAATAACGCCTGCACTGCATGAACCACATTGTTTTTCTTCAATCGTAATATCTCCATCTTTCCTTTACACTTTCTTCATTTTGTTAGTTCTTAATCATGTCCAATTACTAATGTTACTATCACCAGGTATTAACGAGGCTTCTTTACCTGTGTATATCTGTTAATGGCGGGGCTCTTTCAGCTTGAGGACGCGTGTGAACACATAGCGGAGTATCTGGAGGCGTACTGGCAAGCCACACACCCGCCCCTTCCGCCGCCACAAATACAGCGACCCCTCCCCTCCCCCCACACCAGCCCTCGCTCCAACCACGCGCAGGGGAACCTCATGCGCACTAACTCCACGCCGCCAGGTTAGTTCAAGGGTTGACTGACCAAGGTTGCAGATGTCTTATATATACCAACGCAGGTCATACAAGGATTATATAGTGGCTAGTAATATAATAATCATTCAAATGTGTGTGTGTGTGTGTGTGTGTGTGTGTGTGTGTGTGTGTGTGTGTGTGTGTGTGTGTGTGTGTGTGTTATTCACAATGGTCTGCAGTATCACGGGCTACACGTGATTGTCAGCCGTTACCCTCCCCAAAAAAGCTCAGAGCTCATATAGACGGATCTCTGAGTAAGGTTAATGATGGAATGTGTTTGGGGAAGCCATGTTTTGTGTCATGAGACATGGCAATGCCTCGTGACATTACGAATAGCATTGTATACATTTATTTTAAAGTTTTTTTTCCAGCAAAATTAGGTTCCATACTGCTTAATACATTTACACAGATTGAAACAGGCTTACTCCAAACCAAGGAGTGGCAGAGTTTTACATGAAGCAGAGTCCGTGGAAGTGAAAAATATCACATTCAAACGCTTATCTTAGTTCAATCATTTTATTTAGTGTCTACACGTGTGCTCAAACATGTACTGGCAACATGGAAGCAACATATTACCTAAAAAGTTATGAATGTTTTGTGACCTATTGTGTGTACATAAAGTATGGCACCGTGTTAGTGTCAAGGTGATCTAACACGTTACAGTAAAGTTATGCACACTCCCCGAGAAACAAATATTTGTCCCCACGGAAGTTAAGGTACCTTGGTTGAATGTAGGTATAGGCATCTTAACCTTAACCTTGCAAGTCACAGTTATTGTGCAAACAACACTAACACATAGACTCAACTCTGTTACCATCACTATGTCACTTGTGAGACTCAGGCTTGCTATTCCTGGGGTGTTTTTTGACACTACTTTCACATGTAGAGAAAGTGGAATTATTATCATGTATTCCAAATGAATATCCCATTTACTCATTGAAGAAACAAGTTTAATTGTCACATTGAAAATAAAAAAGTGATAATTCATAAACTAAAAGCTTCCATAATTTTTTATCGTCTCTTATGAATGCGGTATCCCTTCGGTCTGCTTTATTTGGAGATTATTTCCATGAGGTCAGTTTGTTGTGTGTAGGAACTTGTGGCACAGGTAAATTTGAATCACAAATCCTATGTGAGACTACCATGCACAATTATAAGGTCAGTAAATCATCTAGGGCTAACTAACTGAATGCATTTATTCATTCAATGGAATAAACTACTTCTAAACATTCTTTATTAATAAAAAAAATATTGCACAATTTTCAAAATTTGTCATTTGTAGTATTTGATCATTATTATATTATGGAAGAAGAAACAGTTTTTACAAATATTTCAATAACTCATCAAGTCACTTAAATATGTTTTCTACTTTGTAGATATTTAGTGATCTTTGTTATATATGTATAGACTTGTAAAACCCTTTCAAGTGTGCATGACTTTTCCATTCTTCTCTCTGTGACATGATTCAATGCAATCAAAACCAGAATGCAAAATGAAAGGACAAGTTAGTGATCCTGGTAACTTATGTTGACTTTATGTTAATACCATTATTGGTTACGACATTGCTACATGCTTCTTTGGGGCATTGGCACTAAACTTAATACCCAACAATGGCATATAGTTGATGTTTCTTATTATTTGGTAAATGCATAATGGATGCTATTGTGTATAATCCTATTTATTACTGATATTTATTATATTCATTGCTTACATTATTTTTAATATAATCTAAGAGTTTCATGAATCAATAATTCCTTAGATATTAGTCTACATCCCTTACAAATCTATTATTATAGACTTTATGTTTCAATGAAAATTTTGGATAAACTTTGAAAATTTTTTATTGTTGACGATAAGCCTTTTTATTTGTTTTTATTTATATATTTCTACAGCTGTATCTCGTAGATGTGACCAACCACAATATTGATCAAAAATAACAATGCACCAAGCTATTTATTGACATTTTATACATACAGATCAATTTCTCTTTGACTTTACTTCCAGATAATAAGGGAAAGAAAAAGTGAAATAGGTGAGAAATAAATGTATTTAGGTGTTGCTATGGAGTAACATGTATATAAGTGGTTATGTAATAGTAATTTGTGTAAGTGCTTATGTACTTCATGTTGTGGCAAGATGTAAACAAAATAATGCATTTCTAAGCCAGACTATTGTGAATGTTGGTGAAAGAGTACTACACATTACTGAACACATGCTGGGTATGTGATGATACACTGTACACCAATAACTTGGAATGCTCATTACTTAACAGGAACTTGATATATAATAGTAAAATTACTTTCATTATGTATGATAATTTCAGGTCCATGAAAATGTAATAAAGACCAATCATTCACTGCCAAATCTTAAAATAAATACTGAAGACGTATTCAACACAATTAATAATATGGAAACAAATAAAAGCCCCGGGCTAGACGATATTTATCCTGATATTCTTAAAGAAACAAAAACGAAATAGTTAATATTTAACAAAGGAAGAGCAGCCAAACATGACCATTTCACTCCATACTTGAAGGAACTTGGATGACTCAAGATCAGTCAAAAACGATATTTTGAGTTAGGTGTCACTGTTTATAATGTAATAAGTAAAAGATTACTACAAAGGTTATTCACACTGCCATGCTGTCAACACAAAACAACACCACCACCTTTATATACCTAAGTGTAACACTTACTTGGGAGCGAAGTCTCCTCAAGTGGCTGGGCCTCCCTTCTTGAACACCCTTCACTGTGACATACAGGATGCAAGTTCCCTTTTTTCCCTTCTTTTAAAATTTGTTTAAAAATATTTCTACTACGCCATCAATTCTAGATGTGATTTTTTAGTTTTATTATTCTTTTATTGGACATATAAAGCAATTTTACCCCACATTGCCGGTGTGGAGAGGCTTCGTCGGGACCACAGATTAAGGTGTGATGCTGCGATGCCTCAGACTTCAGTCTCTGTTCCAACCAATTTTTGCTTTTCTAGCTTTATTTCCCCTTGTTTCATCTGTATGTTCTTCTTAACCTCCCACTATCACCTTCTTTCCTAAAGATTGAGAGCCGTGCTGAGAGGATGAAAGGCTAACAACAAGTTCAGTCATGAACTGCCTGAGGGTGCCCTTACTCTCCATGGGGGTTATGGGGAGCAGACCAATTATATCCCCCACTTACACTCGGCTCACCATGGCCAATTATGAACATTTTAAACTAACAGCTGCACTGGAGAATGCACACCAAAAAATTCCTCCCCCCGACTTCCCTAGTTTTGACAAGGACACACCTCTGACCACGGCTCTGAAAACTCCTCTGACCACCCACCTGTCAACTCCCTCGTCTCAACCACCTCCTCTTTTACCTATATCTCAAACACCAACACCAACCTCTACTTCTACATCTGTATCTTCCTCCAGTATAACCACCTTAGAACTTTATATACTGCCAGATAGTAAAAACATTCACCAACCCTCTACCCTGACCTCTTCCTTTTCTATAACTCAGACTGTTCCCTCCTCCTCTCACCCTCGCCCACGCCCATCCACTACCACCAATCACCTTCCTTTATCCAGCTTCTTTGGTCCTCGCCGGTGGAACAAATACTTCCATATCCCTGCTCATGCTTCATATTAAAAAAACACTTTCCATTTCCAAAATTACATCCAAAGACAGGTGGGAAGGGTAACCTTCCACACACGGCCTGAGAGATCTCGCCTAGTCATTGTTGACACACAATCCCAAGCTGAAGCAATGCTCACTCTCAATGACCTTGATAGGGAACCTTTCCCAGTATCCCCTGATACGCAACTCAACATTTGTACTGGTACCGTTCTCATTCCTAATGAAATCTGCCCAGACGGCGTTAGTTGGTCTGATTGTTCTTCTGACCTTTTTGAACTGATTCCAGACAAACATGATGTCCCTTGTACGTCCTGATTTACCATTAATCTTCGTGGGCGTTGCAAATATTGCATTCAATGGACAGGATCTTGCAGACAGTGTATACATAGGTGGGGCCTTCTGTAAGGTTAAACTTTTCATTTCTCCACCACGTCAGTGCCAAAGCTCTCGGAGATTTATTATCATTTCGCCTGGCATCACTTCTTACTGGAGTGAAAGGTGCTTCTTTATGTGTTACAACACGCTCAGGTACACTTACAGTGGCTTGGTTGGTGATGGCAGCTAGAGCAGCCAAGCTCAGTGGCTGATTTGTCGGCAAAAAGCGTGGGTAGCAAGACTCCAATGTTGGATGTGACAGTTCATTGTGCTGTTTTAGCAAGACAAAGAGACGACAGACTGACAACTCTGAAAAGAAATTAACAGCGAAACGCCCATCACATACATCACATTTAGGAGACATGTTGAAGTGGTAGTAGTAGTTGTAGTAGTAGTATTTATAGTAGTAGTAAAAGTAGTACTACTAATAGTAGTAGTAGTAGTAATAGTAGTAGTAGTAATAGTAATAGTAATAGTAATGGTAATAGTAATAGTAATGGTAATAGTAGTAGTAGTAGTAGTAATAGTAGTAGTAGTAGTAATAGTAGTAAAAGTAGTAGTAGTATAGTAGTAGCAGCAGCAGCAGCAGTAGTAGTAGTAGTAGTAGTAGTAGTAGTAGTAGTAGTAGTAGTAGTAGTAGTAGTAGTAATAGTAATAATAGTAATAGTAATAATAGTAGTATCCGATACTCATCCTTGGTGATAAGTGGAAGAAAGACTGGCTGAGAAAAAGAGAGAGAGAGAGAGAGAGAGAGAGAGAGAGAGAGAGAGAGAGAGAGAGAGAGAGAGAGAGAGAGAGAGAGAGAGAGAGAGAGAGAGAGAGAGAGAGAGAGAGAGAGAGAGAGAGAGAGAGAGAGAGAAGGCAATGACTAACCATCTCTTTTCATATCAAGAGGATTAACAGGTGTCAGATGGTGTCATGCTATGTCCAAAACACTGTTCTTCGTCAAAATAAATTGCATTGTAGGTCTTGAGGAACTTTGCGCAGTGGCATTATCGTAACAAAGGAGGCTTAACCGAGGTGAATGGTTGCGAGATTATCACAAATGTACTGAAAAGGGCATACAAAAGGTTGTGGAATGATAGATTGTATGATGGTGAGTGAGAGTGAAGTCTGGGAAGGTATGGAAAGAGGAGTTGTGTGGTCTGGTGTGGATGAGAAAAGCAAGGGAGAGGAAAGTGAGGATGTGCATAGAGGCTTATAGATAGGTGTCTGGAAGAGTTGGACTAGTGAAATATACATGGGTTTCTGTGCATTCGACTTAATTTTATTAAAAGGGTAATGGCTAAGGGAAAACAGAAATAAGTAAAAAAAAAATCCCGCTTGTCGCCAGACCCTGTAAAGAGGACAGTAGGAGAATAGAAGCAAGGGGTGGAGATCCAGTTAACATTAGAGGTGTCTTGACACTCCTCTCTTGAAAGAGTTCAAGTCATAGGCAGGTGGAAAAACAGACAAAGGAAGAGAGTTCCAGAGTTTACCAGTGTAAGGGATGAAAGAGTGAAGATACTGGTTAACTCTTGCATTAGGAAGATGGACAGAATAAGGATGAGAAGAAGTAGAAAGTCTTGTGCAGCGAGGCCGCGGGAGGGGGGGAGGCATGCAGTTAGCAAGTTCAGAGGAGCAGTCAGCATGAAAATAGCGGTAAAAGATAGATAAAGATGCAACATTGCGGCGGTGACTTAAAGAATCAAGAAAGTCAGTTAGAGGAGGAGAGTTGATGAGACGAAAAGCTTTAGACTCCACCCTGTTTAAAAGAGCTGTGTGAGTTGAGCCCCCCCCAGACATGTGAGCCATACTCCATACATGGGCGGATAAGGCCCCTGTACAGAGCAAGCAGCTGAGAGGGAGAGAAAAATGGACGCAGACGCCATAGGACACCTAACTTCTTGGAAGCTGATTTAGCAAGAGTAGAGATATGAAATTGCCAGTTTAGATTTTTAGCAAAGGATAGACCGAGTGTGTTTAATGTGGTGGAGAGGGGAAGTTGAGTGTCATTGAAGAAGAGGGGATAGTTATCTGGAAGGTTATGTCGAGTAGATAGTTGTAGAAATTGAGTTTTTGAGGCATTGAACAAAACTAGGTTTGCTCTGCCCCAATCAGAAACAAGTGAAAGATCAGAAGTTAAGCGTCTTATAGCATGTCGCCTTGAGGCATTTAATTCTTGTTGGGTTGGGCGTCTGTTGTACGACGTTGAAAAATGCAAGGTGGTGTCATCAGCATAGGAGTGGATAGGGCATTGAGTCAGATTTAGGAGATCATTGATGAATAATAGAAAGAGAGTGGGTGATAGGACAGAACCCTGAGGAACACCACTGTTGATAGTTTTAGGAGAAGAACAATGACCGTCCACTACAGCAGCAATAGACCGGTCGGAAAGGAAACTAGAGATGAAGGTACAGAGAGAAGGATAGAATCCGTAGGAGGGTAGTTTAGAAATTAAAGATTTATGCCAGACTCTATCGAAGGCTTTCGATATGTCAAGGCCGACAGCAAAGGTTTCACCGAAGTCCCTAAAAGAGGATGACCAAGATTCAGTTAGGAAAGCAAGAAGATCACCAGTAGATCGGCCTTTACGGAAACCATACTGGCAATCAGAGAGAAGGTTGTGAGCTGATAGATGCCTCATTATCTTCTTGTTAAGGACAGATTCAAAGGCTTTAGAAAGGCAGGAAATCAAAGCTATAGGGCGATAGTTAGAAGGATTGGAGCGGTCACCCTTTTTAGGGACAGGTTGAATGTGAGCAAACTTCCAGCAAGAAGGATAGGTAGAAGTAGAGAGACACAGACGAAAGAGTTTGACCAGGCAGTGAGCGAGTTCGGAAGCACAGTTTTTGAGAACAACAGGAGGGACTCCATCCGGACCGTAAGCCTTCCGAGAATCAAGGCCAGAGAGGGCCTGGAAAACGTTATAATAAAGAATTCTAATTTTAGGGATGAAGTAGTCAGAGGGTGGAGGAGTAGGAGGAATATGCCCAGTATCATCCAAAGTAGAGTTGGTAGCAAAGGTTTGAGCGAAGAGTTCAGCTTTAGAGAAAGAAGAGACAGCTGTGGGGCCATCTGGTTGCGAGAAGTGGAATGGGGAGAGAGGTAATTATAAAGTTCTGGAATGATGTGAATTAATGTCTGATGGAGATTGGGGGAGGGAGTAGAATAATGTTAATTAGAGATATGAATGGAAGGATTGGAAATAATGAGATAGCAAGTGTGGGTGGCAAGTGGGGCGTGGATGGAGTGAATGAAAATGGTGAGTACATAGTGTAGACATGTGTGGAAAGAGGACTGTTCTTAGCAAACACCTTTTTTCACCATAAAATGATCCACAGGTACACAATGGAGAAGGAGAGATGACAAGGGTGTGCAGCATAATATAATTGAGCGAGAAATTGAGGAAAGATGTATTGGATGCTAGGGGAATGAGGGGTATTTTTGAAGGGTTAAATGTTGTGTTAGTTAAAATAAAGATAAAAGGTAGATGGAAGCATGGCAGGAAAAATGGCAATGTAAAGGTGAGTAAGATGTTAGCTAGTGAAAGGATGGATAGGAAAGAGTTTAGAGAGGAGTATGAAAGGAAGGTATGCGAGGAACAGAGAAGCTAGGATGACAGTTGAAGAGGGAGAAAGTGTTTGCGAGGTGTTGAGGGTGTTCAAAGATGCACAGTAGCAGCAATTGGGTGGGTGTAGTGTTCTGAGGAGTCAAAGAAAGGGATGTTCATGGTGGACATATGAGATAACGGAAAGGAAGATCATAACATAGAAAAAATACTACAAAGGAATGGGGAAGAAATGAATCAAAGTAAGGAGGAAAGATGAGTAAAAGTTAAACAGAAAAGTGAAAGATGATGAAACAATGAAAATAACAAGATAGTTTGGAAAGAAGTTAACAAAGAGGGAGTAGGATTAGGGGGAGTGGATGTGATAAATAAGGGATAGGATGGAGTGCATGGATGGAGGTGAAAGGAGTATGAAAGAGTCACCTTCAACGTTTAATGAGTAAGTCAGAAAGGGAAGCAGTAGTATCGGAACAGGTGGAAAGTGTGTGTGTGCATTAATGAATTATTATAAACAAAACAATAGACAACCTTGAGAGTGGTTAAGCTGCAGGTGGGGATGGAATAATTAGAAAAATATTATGATATCAAGGAGAAACATTATTAGAATGAATGTTCATGATATGTGACTTTGCATGGAGACAGAGCAATACCATATGAGTGGAAGAAGGCAATTAATGTGCCCCTGTAAAATTAGTAAAGATAAGTGTAATGATTATAGTGATAGGTTTGCTTAGTGTGCCAGGAAAGTTATCTTAGGAGAACATGTGACACGACATGATGGGAGGGTGAGAGCAATGACATATGAAAGATGTGACATGGAAACTAGTGCTAATGGAGTGAAGTGTGATGTAGTGGAATGGGTGAAAAGAAATACATTGAGAGGGTTTGGTCATATGGAGAGAAAGAAGAGTGAAGAATTTGTTAAGAAAGTAAATATATATATATGAGAGAATACAGAGTTTTGAGATAAGAGGATAGGATAAAAGAGTACATGCATGAAAGAGTTGCTGATAGAGGGGGAGGGATTCAACAAACTAGAAGGAAGTGTATGTGTAGGGAGAGGTGGAGGCTCTTCTGCCGTGCTCAAAAAACTATAAATAAGATAGAAGTGATAGTACATGTCATTGATGAGTGCAAATGTGTGTATTATAGGTTGAAATAGTGGAAGAATTTGGCATGAGTATTTTTTGTGTTAACATAGACACAGGTACACGCGTGTCATATACCCAGTACTGAATGCATTATTGTGTTCTAATTAATAATGAACTGAGTATCGTCTCGTTTGGTGAATACAGTTATACCCTGATACCTTTCTATTACATATTAATTATCTTAATAAATAATACCTTGCTAAATAATGTTTGTAATAAAATATCAGCTAAGGCCAAGCCAAATATTCTTCCAATATATATTTTTTTGTCTTATTTGTTATTATTTACACATTTATTATTCATATTTGGTATACATCTTTGCTTTAAATGTTGGTATTAACACAAATCTCTAAATGTATAATTTGAAGGTAGTGTTGTAATTGAGACATTTCTAATAATACATGGAATATGTTTTAATACTATACCTTTTCCAATAGGTCAAAAATTTCTTCCAGCGGTTGGTGTTTTGCATATGAGTACTAGCATTATTACTTAAGTTAAGAAATGTCTCAGTTAAAAAAAACTATATATATGTGCTAATTTCTTCTTTTATCCTGACCCTTTTTTTAAATGTTATATTTCATTCGCTGTGAGTGGTTTAATGAACCTTAGTGGTCTCACCATTGGAGTCAAGATCAATATTTATATATACAATGACTAATTAGTCAAATTTCAAGTTGGCAGCATTTGAAATATATTGTACACAGTTAATGGTGTCACAAAGAAACTTATGCAGTAATTACTCTGAACATATACATCTTTAAATTACATACTTGTGAGGTCTGCATACTTAGACAATTAAAGGTAAATGCAAACATCTCCCTCATTCATTCATTTAGAGAACTTTTCTTGGAAGTAAAACCAATAGACTATTCTTGAGTGTGATCCAGACCTCCAGATTTGCATATTCATAAAATATTTGGTTTAATTACAATGTTAATAATAATAATAATGATAAATAAAAAAGAAATTTAAAAATATTTCATCCAAAAGACAATATGCTTTCATAGTGCAAAAAATTCCCTCAAGTATAAATGGTTCATCTTTCTGCCTTACGAAACACTGAGCCATCTGGAATTTATGAAATTGCATTAGGTTGTACTGTGCTGCATAACACGAAATTGAGAAGTGAATGTTTAGTACTAAACCAAAACTATGTGGTGGCTTCCGAAGTGACAATATATGCACCATGAATACAGAACATGCCATACCATTTTCCATTATTATTATTTTTTCAACTTTATTTGTTAAGCATTTTTGTACTGTTTGATGTTACAAATGTCAATATACTATATATGTATATTCAGATTGATCTTAAATTGTAATGAGGGAGTCCTTTTCTGAACTTTATAAAGAGAAAGCAACTTTCCTCAGAAACACTTATTACTAGTATTGCGTAGGAAGCATTTGCGTTATCAGTTAAGGCACATGATTCCTACACACCAAAAGTAATTTTTTTTTTTTCCTGAGAAAAGTTGCTTCTACTAAAAAAGTTGAAAAAGGATTCCTCTGATCACAATTATTGTATGCAACATCAGTGTATTCATGAAAACCTTTATCTCTGAATATGTGTGTATAGTTTATGGTTAATCATATGATCAAACAGTACAAGAATGTTGTAAATTTAATGTTTGTAAATGAATAATAATGCAAAATGATATGGCATGTCCTGTATTCATGTCATCATCATCATCATCATCATTATCATGCTTTGATAATGAATAAATGACATGACATTCCATTTCTCACTATTATTTGTTTATAAACTAATATATCATTGTACTACTGGTTAAAGTATGATATAATGATATAATGCAAAGCAGAACAGAATTACACTTCATTGAAGACACTACAATATCCTCCCCTTTCTTACATTTTTTTGCCACAATTATCATCCTTCCAGTTTGGTAAATTTAAGTCCGTTAAGTTGCGGTCACATAAACTGATCAGATTATTTCATAAAAGTTTAAATATGTAGTGACGGGAGACCGACTGAAGGCAGACCAACATTCACTTTGGCCTTGGTTTTCAATGTTTTGACTGGTAAAGTGTCGTGTACTGTGTACTGTGTACTGTGTACTGTGCTTTGCCAAGGGTTCAATCCTGGCTTTTCTCTTTCATAGCTACTTTTACATAAATTTGATAGAGGAGCAAACAACAGTCTATAAACAGCAGTATCCGGGCATATACTACCCACGGTCCCGCCCGGGCATGTGTTGTGGTGGGTTCATGCTCACTGTTAAGTAGCCAAATGGTGAATATCCTACTACGTACTACCATAAAAAAATGTTGGACATGGAGGACATGGATAAAAAAGACTTTTTACCCTTGGATACACGGAGTACAAGAGGACATGGTTTAAAGTTGAAAAAGGAAAACTGTAAAAGGGACATCAAGAAGTATAGTTTTCCTCATAGAGTTGTAAATAAATGGAACGAACTCAGCGAGGAAGTTGTGAAGGCTGGGACTGTGCATACTTTTAAGAAGAAACTAGATAAGGGATACAGAGACGGGATACCATGAGATTACTCCCCTCCCGTAAACCACAACTAGGTAAATACAACTAGGTAAATACAACTAGGTAAATACACACACAACCTGCTACCGTGGTTCAGTGGTTAACGTCCCCACCTCTCATCCGGCAAGGCATAGGTTTGGTTACTGTCTCCTTTGAGCAAGGGGATGGGGGTGTATGATATACAAGAGGTCTCAGCCTAACCCATAGATCTGTCTCTATGAGCTCTGAGCTCTTTCGAGGAGGGTAATGGTTGATGATTACGAGTCCAGTGCGTGATCCCCCATACCAAGATGAACACCTATTGACTTGTATTCAAAATAATGCTGGGGACACCTCACTCTACATAGTCTTCCAGTCATCGTAATTTTGATTCCTGGCATCAGGGGCGGCTACTGTCCCGCTGCTGTGTAGATGGGTGGCGAGGGAGGTCATGGAGTACCCAAAGTATTAAGAAAGTAATACTCACTTGATTCTTTCAAAAGTCAATACTGATCAATCTGCGACATGGAACCAGATGCCATATTGAATCAGAGGTCCGACCGCCAGCCATGGGATGCTCTTCGCTCATCCTTCCTAGAGGCACCCACTGCAGTATTGACAGCAAACTCATGACCTAATGAAAGTGGTGAAGGGCCTATTGTTCTCATCGAGCTCGACCTGGTGGAACCTCCACTGAGTATCCACTACTGTCTTAAATAAGTGTGGTGGGATGTCAGATACCATATCGAAAGGTGCCAGAGTGTGGTGTGTCTCCCGCAAGCAACTGGCATTCAGCTTCTGGAAATCCAGAGTCCTATGGTGCTTGCCAGATTTCTTGGATTCCACCACCATTCAAGTGCACCATTCACTGGTTTCTCCCGCGGGAAAAGCTCGGATAATACCCCTCTTTACATTGGCATCGAGTTATTCCTACACATCCGCCTCCAAGTGCCTGAGGACGGAGGTATAGTAGTACTCAATTGCTGGACCGTGGTCCAAATCTGGACCACCGAGAGCTATTGTGCGGACCCCAATACAATTTTCTACCCCAATATTATGAATCCCATATTTAAAGCCCTAATTGTATACTTTTACTTTTATTCTTGGATGAGGGAGGGTAATATAACTATGACAGACACACACACACACACACACACACACACACACACACACACACACACACACACACACACACACACACACACACACACACACACACAGAAAGAAAGACAGATAGAGAAAGAAATAGATAGATAGAGAGACAGAAACCAATTTGCCAGTTGTCTGTTTAGTCGTTCAATTTTCGGTCAAACGTCCATTCAGCCAAATGACCGTTAAATGAGATGCCTGTAGGCCAAATGTCTGTTCGGTCAAATGCCCGTTTAGTGAAATGTCTGCCGGCATTCTGTCTGGTAGTCGGTTAACGTCCTTGCCTGCCACTCGACAAGACGTGGGTTTAATCCTCGCTCAGATTGCTTAGGATTTTTCACTGCCAGGTCAAGATTACCGTCCACCTTGAGTAAGGGTGTGTGTGTGTGTGTGTGTGTGTGTGTGTGTGTGTGTGTGTGTGTGTGTGTGTGTGTGTGTGTGTGTGTGTGTGTGTGTGTGTGTGTGTGTGAGAGAGAGAGAGAGGTCTCAGCCTTACCCATATATTTGTCTCTATGAGCTCTGAGCTCCTTCAGGGAGGGTAATGGCTGACGATTATGACTCCAGCGCGTGACCTCATAACTAAGATAAATAGCACACACACATAGACACCCTACCCAAGGCTACTTCATATTTCAGGTCTAAGATTGGTGATCGACCTGACCCACACAATCCAGACACACACACCCCATCCCATTTTATCGCAACGTACTTTGTCCAATATCAAAGCCAAGACAATTTCGCTCCAACCTTGTGTGTCCAAACACCAAACACTGCACTATACTCGTGATACTTACATTTCTTGTTACTGAACCATTTTATAGTTATAGAAATTTTTTCCAATTTTTTTCTAACCCAGGATTTATCCTCAAAAAATCAGGTAGGATAGTACTTTTTTTTACTTAAGCACACACATCATTTATCATTATCATTATATTCATATTATTATTTCTATTATCATTATTATTATTATTATTATTATTTTATTTATTATTATTATTATTCGTATTCTCATTATTATTATTATTATTATTATTATTATTAAATTATTATTATCATTATTATTATTTTTATTATTATTATTATAAATATCTCTATCATGATTATTATTGTAGTAATAGAAGTTGTAGTAGTAGTAGTAGTAGTAGTAGTAGTAGTAGTAGTAGTAGTAGTAGTAGTAGTAGAAGTAGTAGAAGTAGTAGTAGTAGTAGTAGTAGCAGCAGTAGTAGTAGTAGTAGCAGTAGTTGTAGTTGTATTATCATTATTATTAGTAGTAATAGTAGTAGTAGTACTGTAGTAGTTGTAGTTGTATTATCATTATTATTATTAGTAGTAGTAGTAGTAGTAGTAGTGGTGTTATTAATACTATTAATATTATAATAATTAGTAATATTGTTATTATTATCATTACTATTATTATCATCATTAATATTATACTTACTATTATTATTATTATTATTATTACCATTATTACTACTACTACTACTACTAATAATAATAATAATAATAGTATTGATAATGATAATGATATTTTTATCATTATTACTATTATCATTATTATTTTTAACATTATTATTAACATTATTTTTATTATCATTAGTATTATTATCATTATTATTAACAATATTATTATTATCATTACTGTAATTATTATCATTAGCATTATTGTTATTATTATTATCATTATTATAATTATTACTATTATTATCCTTATTATCATTATTACTATTATTATTATTATTATTATCATTATTATTGTTACTAATATCATTATCATTATTATTATCACTATTATTATTTGTGTCATTTGTGTTGCAGTAGTGCAGAGAGAGAGAGATAGATAGATAGAGAGAGAGAGAGAGAGAGAGAGAGAGAGAGAGAGAGAGAGAGAGAGAGAGAGAGAGAGAGAGAGAGAGAGAGAGAGAGAGAGAGAGAGAGAGAGAGAGAGAGAGAGAGAGAGAGAGAGAGAGAGAGAGAGAGAGAGAGAGAGAGAGAGAGAGAGAGAGAGAGAGAGAGAGAGAGAATGTTTGGTTTGTCGTACAAAATAAAGTTGAGGTGAGAAGACATTATTACATGTGTGAAATAGCACAAGGGTTGATATTGGGCAACATATCAGGTTTGGGTCCTCTTAGTTGCATGATCTATTTGTCATTTCACAACTTACCCTTTACAACCAGCTGCAGTATTTTGCCCAGATACACTGTAAGTTTGAGAGAGAGAGAGAGAGCAAAACAAGTTTGTCACATAATTGTTTTAGTTTCAGAAATACGAAATTACAATGTGCTTAAAAATGGAGGATATTTTTTAATTAGAAGGATAACCTCACATATATGTTGTTGAGGATAGTCAACATAGTCACCATTTTATACATGTTTAAAGCTAGTACGTGTATTGCTACCATGATTATCTTCAATAGATATACAGGGTGAAGAGACTTGACAAGGTTTAAGCTGATGATAATTTTGTTGTCCATATGCAAAAATAAGAACTAGTAATAGTAAGTATCATGTTTTATATTATGAAAACTTTGAAGACACATTGTGATCTTCCATAGTGGAGAAGCATGATATGATTTGTGACACCATATATATATATATATATATATATATATATATATATATATATATATATATATATATATATATATATATATATATATATATAAGTGATTATGTGTCAAGAGTGTACAATGAGCCATCTAACTGTGTCGTTTTCCGTAGGTCCTCCAGGGTCCGTGGCTCGTGAGCCCGGCTACCCTCGGTATGCGGATGAGAGAGGTAATGCCCCAAACAACACCCTACCCCAGTAGTTAGTGTGGCACATCTGGCGTGACCACTGAGGCTGTAATGGCTGAGTGGCCAGCCAGTGGTCGCCTGCTGCAGCAGCACTACACCAGCTGGTATATTTGGTTGGGCACTGATGAGTTAACCCTTTGGTTGTCATGTGTGTCTCAACTAATTGCTTGCTTTGTCTATCTGGACTTAGCATAGTACCCTGGATAATGCTGTTGTAACAATACTGCTTCGATATATAGGAGGACAGTGCAGTACATTCACCATGTTTTAGTTTGTGGTTTGCTGTAGATTTTTTTTATGTATGTGTGATAACTGCATGCAACTAAGGGGTCACTATGAGAATGGTTAATTAACCATTGTAAAATTTTATCATAACAAAGTTATGCAGCAGTGTAATCAGAGTTCGGGTTATTCAGATTGCATTTTTCAATTCAATTGATATTCCTAATCAGAGTAGTTTAAATATTATATGACGAAGTGAAGTTTTTGTTAAATTGATATTGCCACTCTTATAGAAGAGATCTCAATCAAAACTAATACAAGTAAATAATTTAACAAAAGTAGTGTTGAAGGCAGCTTTAGTGCAATCCATCAATGTGATAATGTACAGTATTGAACAACAATACATGTTTTCATAAAGTATCTCAAAATTTAAAGAAAGGTGTAAAAAAACATTCAGCTCCAATGTTGATACATTACAACTACTGTTTTAATAACCTCTGCCAGAACGTTTTGATTGGTGGAATTTATTTCATATCACTCTTATCTGTGCACTTACTTCTGTTCATAGGAAGAAAAAACATCATACATTGTCATAAGCTTGTGTAAATAAACCATCTAAGTAAATTTAACAATATTATTAAAAAAAAAAAATAATAATAATCAATTTCTTAACAAAATAAGTGGCCATTATTATTGATCATTAGTTTTGTTGATGAAAATGGTGGTATTGATATTTAGTCGGTGTTTACGTTGGTGAGTGCACACTCATCTTAAATAAGACGGGTCATCATACTCATTGTCATAACAACAGTTATTGAAAAACATAATACTCTCACTGACGAGTAACTAGTGCATTTTAACAATAATGTGTTGGAATAAATTAGGACGAATAAAGTACATATAATTGCATATTAATGCATCTTTAATATTGCTTTTCAGAAATTGACATTTAGTATAAATCATAACATAATACAAAAAGACATTCTTAAGTCAGCAAAGTAAGTAATTTCTTTTGTGAAATCAATATTTACAATCTATGAAAAAATTTGACAATTAAACTACAGTATTATAAAAATAAAACAATTATGCAGCAAATGTAGGGTAGTTTGAATTTATTTTAAAGAATATTGTTATATTGGTAATTCATTTGAGTAAAAAAAAATTTACATAAATGAATATATGTTATATATATATACATATATATATATATATATATATATATATATATATATATATATATATATATATATATATATATAACATATATATATATATATATATATATATATATATATATATATATATATATAACATATATATATATATATATATATATATATATATATATATATATATATATATATATATATACAAAAAACTTAATTCAAACATTTTAGATATATTTAGAGATTATTATTACTACTGTATTATTATTATTATTATTATAATAACTTAGTTTTAAACATTAATGGTAGTACTATTAGTCTAAATCTTATAAAACTCACTTTTTTTTTGTAGTAATACATAATACATAATGTTTGGTTGATGATGATGTTAATCATAACTACTAATAACCTCAATAACATGCAACATAACATAGGTACAAAAAAAAAAAT
>JAPQNM010000034.1:1958618-1963618 GCA_029783475.1 Metacarcinus magister
TGTAGCTCAGGCCCTGTATACTACAAATAAGTAAAAATAAACTAAATAGATACACACACACACACACACACACACACTACTACAATGATCAAACCAAAACTGGAATATGCAGAAGTAATATGGTCCCCGCACAAGAAAAAGCATGTGTTGAAATTAGATAGAATACAGAGAATTGCAACTAAGATGGTGCCAGAATTGGAGGAACTAACATATGAGCAAAGATTAAAAGAAATGCACTTAATAACACTGAAAGAAAGAAGAGAAAGAGGTGACTTAATCACAATATATAAATGGATGAACAACCTGGAGGAAACAGATAGAAAAGACCTAATATTAAGAAGAAAAGGAGAGGCTAGAAATTTGAGGACACAAGAAAATACTGCATAAAGGAATTTGCTTGAAAGATACAAAAAAGTACAGTTTTCCCCAAAGAAGTATAGATACTTGGAATGGATTGAAGGAAGAGGTGATAAGGGCAAAGAATGTACATCAACTGAAGGAAAAACTAGACAAATATAGATACGAAGACAGGACCCCACGAGTGTAGCTCAGGCCCTGTATACAACAACTAGGTAAATACACACACACACACTCACACACACACACACACACACACACACACACACACACACACACACACACACACACACACACACACATACACACACACACACACACACACATTCACACATACACAAACTAACACGCACACATTTTAATACTTGTCATAAATATTTAACCACAAACTGTGCAATGTAAACAGTATTTCAGATATGTTTACATGTGATACCATTGCTTCATATATTGTTATTTAATTTCCATTCAGTGATATAGTTATGGAACCAGAATGTGATTGCTACAGCAACACAAAGGTATGCATCACATCACACAATTCTGGAAACCAAAGCAAATTTTTTTTTTTTAACATTATGCTTGCATAAGATTGCAGTAGATTTCCTCTTTCATAGCCATAACCCTGATTGAAAGACTATGTGACTTCAATCTGTTACTCCTCTCTCTGGCTCTGCACTAACCTGGTCATTCCTTTTGATCTATCATTCTAGGTAATGAGTTGAGTCACCTACAGTGGCAACATTTACCATTTGCTGGATTACACATTAGATGAGGATTTGGTGTGACAAAAAGTGCAGTATTTATTGCTTGTTTTTCAGTGAGCAGAACTTTTCTCAGTGTTTTTTTTTTTTTCCTTACTTTTCCTATAATGCAGACAAAAGCTAGTCTTTTTCCTATAATTTCTTACAATTTACTAACTTTCAAGACTTTAAGGTCTAGTTAGTAGCTCCTTTAATTCAAAATTACTATTCCAGTTTATTAAAAAAAACAAAGGCTTTTCCTCTTCCTTGAACTTAAAAAAATGTTCATTTGAAAGGATTGAATGTTGTAAAGATATAACATTTAATTTTCACATTCCAATAATTATAAAGTTGGTATTGAGTGTATCATGTTTGAAGTGATTAGTTTGATGATCTACCTAAACCTACATAAACTTCTTAATGTTAAATACTGTTTTTTTAGTATTAGTAGTAACAATATATTATTCATAAATCTAAACAGAATTAATCTGGCAAGGATTAATGTTTGCTTTGCTCACTTTTACATTTTTTATCAGTCAATAAATCTACGTTTTAAGATTTGATCAGCATTAATCTCATGTTCCGTGCCAAGTGGATTAGAAGGTGTGATTCAAGTTCAGAAAGTTAATGCCACCAATCTTAAGAACATTAAATAGTGCCAATTGAAATAGGATGTGCAACCAGGTATAGATTATCTAAGCCAACAACCATAATCTCATCCATTACCCAAACTTTACCTTATGAAATCTTTATTCAAACATATTGAGTGATGAAATACCATCCAACAAAGTTCTGTCTCAGTCAGTGTCTTTAATAAAATAGCATACGTGAACAACTGGTTCAGGAACTATATCACTGACTCCAACAAATTTGAACTTTTCAGTTTACTTTTTTCTAGAACATCTTTTCACAAATTTGTTATGGAGATGAATTTCAGTCATTACATTATTCGAATTTATGTATCTCTTATTTTCACATTGCCAACAATACAGTACAGGGATTGTTTCAAGTATATATGCTTAGTATGTCAATTCATCATTTCATGCAAAGAATCCAGAATATTTATACATAAAGTGATCCCCTGCACATTAGACAGTTAGAATCTTTTGTTAAGATTGTTATGTAATGTATAATTAAAGGGATTCTGGCATTAAATTGCATTAAGTTCATTCTGAGCTTTGAAAACTGTTGGATATTTTATATAATAATTGTGCAATAATTATCACATTTTTTTAACATTAGCTTGCAGCTGTAACTAAATCTTCCCATTAACATACATAATAAATAACTTGTGCTTCATCTTATACATCTGAGTTTATATTTGATATATTATTTATCAAAATTTAATCAGCAATACAATTTTTGCACTTGTTTTGATCATTAATACATAAAATGGTAATATGTCTTGTTCATTGCTTTATGTATTCTGAAATAAGATTAAACTAAATTAGTTTAAATATATATATAAAAAGCCAATGCTCAACAAGCCTAGTTGTGTTTGAAAATCATAAATTAGCTGGGGACCACTGTATATCTTTCCTTATAATGAAGCTGCAGTGTATTTATTAAAAGAATGTTCCTCATATCATTTACAAAAGCAGGTAGTCATGATTATTCTATGAAATTTATCATGTATTTCAAGCCCACTTAAAGCAAATGCATGACTCCCATTATTAACATCAGAACAGTAAAGCTTACCAAGTTATTCACTTTATTATAATAATTATATAGATGCCACATGTAATGTTATGTTGGAGTTCAAAGTCACCTTACAGCAGCCTTTGCTGTTAATGAAGGAGTGATTTCACATGCAACTGTGGAATTTCTAACACCAGTTTGGATTACGACATAAACAATCTCATTTACATACACTTCATATGGCAAAAAATGTACAGGCCACATTATTCACAAACATTATATCACTTCATCTAATTGACCTCTTGCCACTGTTACTTTGTTCCAACCAATATCTTTGCATCGTGAATTTTGGCAAAGAATTTGTTTCATATGTGCATGTGCCTTTACTTAATAGAAAAGATCTTCCCTCCACCATATATAGATTACTTAGATTGTGCAGTATGATAATTCTAATGCAGTAACTATCCTGTACTTATTTACTTTTTCCAATTTTGTACATACTCAGTTGATTCTTTAATGGTATAAAATAAATGATCCAATGTACATGATGCAAGGGTATTCTGTAGAGTTTATATTTTTTTTCTAATCACTTTGCATTTTCTGTAATCTTTTTGTGTTGAACATCCATTCTCATTATACTGAATTACAGTAGCTTTAAGTAAATTTTTTTTTTTTTTATTAACAATTACGGTGTGGTCATTCAGAACATGTAACACTTTTATACATGTGATGAATTAACCTGTAACCCCAAAAAAAAATGCAAAACACGTATTAACTAAGGCTACTGTATAAAAAGATCCAGTGTACATCAACTTGTTTCTCTTATTTTCGCTCCTCCGTTTCATTTTTCTTGCACATGAATGTTTTTCTCCTACTTATCTATCTTACCCTTAATATTCCCACCTCTTTCCTTCTTCCTAGTGCTCTTATCCGAAATGCATGTCAGTCTCACAGACTTCATTTTGTTGCAACAATTTGTAAATAATAAAATTTTTATCATGCAAAATATTTAATGTCCACCTATAACCCTAAAGGCAAATTATCTTGATCTTGTGAGTATACACTGAACAAGATCTGTCAGAAGTGTGACTCATTGTATCTTTACTATATGGTGAGTTGATTGGTCGTTGTGTATCACAACTATCATTATCGTTAACGCAGTATGACCTCAGATGACGGGCCGTCATGGTCTCATTATATCAAATGAAACCGTTATCTATAATGCTACAAATCACTTTCACCTTCACTTTCACGTACAAATTGTGGATCAGTGATTGTACTGCTGGTGGTCTCTGCATACTTTACAGTCATTAAATGTGACCACACTCCACACTTCAATCATTAACTGCTGTTCACAGCATAAGAAATTGGATTGAATTATTTTCTATGACATTAGTTTGCTAGGATTTAAAATATAAACCTCTCCCATGACTTAGAGATAGAGGTGCAGAATAACGCAGTCAAGAAAGTCCCTTGATCTTGCAGAATACGAAGGTATACCCATTATTACAACCTAATATGTACTACGTACACTCAGCCAAGCTGTCATTTAACTTATCTCCAAAGTATAAAAAAAAAAAACATGAAGCATAAAAAAAGAGAGAGAGAGAGAGAAGTGGAAAGAGGCAAGAGTGATGCCTACTAGGTTTTACTAGGTTTTGTTTAGAGGTCTATGCCTCACAGCCATGGTGGACCACCGCTGCACCACTGTGGTGCCCGACCACAGCAGTTCCTCCCAGTAAACAGCTTAAGCATCACGAGCCCGGGCGGAGACTCGATCTGCCGACCAAGGGAATGCAAGGCCAGCGCGCTACCACTGTACTAGCCATGACGCCTGTTTATAAAATGAAGCTGAGGTGGGAGCCGAACAACTACCGACCCATCACACTTCTCTCAGTGATCAGCAAGATGTTAAAGAGGATAATTGTTGAGCAATTAACAAGTTATATTGAGGATCATCACCTGCAGTCCCCAAGAAAGTTCGGCTTCAGGAGAGGTCGCTCCACCTCTGACCTTCTTATCTCCAAGTCTTGGCATGACGCTCTGGATGCTGGCCGCCCCTCCTTGGTGATTGCCCTGGACATCGCCGGTGCCTTCGATTGTATGTGGCATCGAGGCCTGACAGCCAAGCTGGAAAAGATGGGCATTACCGTGGACCTACTGCATCTGTTCTCCTGTCAGGCAGGAGTCTGCCCTTCGCTGTCAACAGGTGCACTTCAGCCAGCTTCCCTGTAGAGGCTTCTATTCCACAAGGGTCTGTCCTCAGGC
>JAPQNM010000034.1:1968618-1989851 GCA_029783475.1 Metacarcinus magister
TTTTACTGCATTAAATAGATAAGGCAAGTATAACGAATAAATGAACAGCAGAGGTGAAAGGAGTGGGCGTGGCTAAAGGAGGGAGAGCCACGCCCACCTCACTGAAACATCCAGTGTCTCCTAAGCTGCCGTGGAGGGAAGATGTGTGTCCATCGCTCCTACTGAACTATTACAGTCGGTAAGTATTAACATTAAGTTCTCAATACACATCTAAGCTTTATTGTTTTGTGTATGTGGTGTGTACAGGTGTATGGAATGTTGTATGTACATCTGTGTTTAGTTAGTGGTTTTAGTTTTGATAACTTAATGATCAAACGAGGTGATTCAAAACTAGTTAAGAAGATTGGTAGTTAACGTCACCTCAGATTAGTCTAGTTCCATGTTATTATATATAAACTATAGCGGTGATGTGTGTGTGTGTGTGTGTGTGTGTGGAAGGGAGGGTGAGGGTGAGGAGACTAGCTAATTACTGTAACTACTAATTATGAGGAAAAGTGTTGATGGGGGGGGGGTGAGGAGGGGAGGGAGGTCAAACAAGGGTCATACAGCCAATCCCAGAGTGTAGTAGTAATAATGGAAATTCTGGATATTAGGTCCGTGTCACGTACACACACGAAGCTCACATATCATGTAGAAGACTCGGTAATCATGCCGTAAACGTTTTTCTCTTTGAATAATAATTGTCCTAAGATAATATTTTCATTTTCTATATATGGACAATGAAGATTTAAAACACTTCCTCCTGCACTGGCCAGCATACAGTCAAGAAAGAAGAAAAAACCCAACACTGCAGCAGCCCTACCAAGAAAATGAAGACCCTTTGATTGGCAACATCCTATATACCAACCACACCGCAGAAGAAAACAAAAAGATGTTATATAAATTTTGGCAGACAAGAAACAATAAAATAAAAGAATTAACACTTTAAAACTTATAAAAGACCCAGACCGCAAAAAGTAAACATCAGGAAGTGCCGTTCAAAAGGCAATACTTCCGCCTTTCAACAGAACAGAACAGAACGTTGCAAGTTTATATTTTTATTTCTTTCCTCCTGGAAAAAAGGACACCACAAGATAAAGTGTTTAATGGCTTCTATTTCTGCTCCGCACATGTCACATTTCACTTCACCTCCATTGAATCTTTTTCTATTATTTAATTGTAGATTATTTGTCCTTCCCTTATAGAGAATCACTGATGACATGTCATTGTCATATATTCTTTCATCTTTTATTTCTGTTTTGAATGATTTATATATTTCTAAACTTGATTTTTCATTTACTTCCCTCTTCCACTTTTCTGTGTCCCATTTTGTCATTTTTTCTTTGATTTCCTTGAGACTTGTTTCTTTTATTGATTTTCTTCCTAAGTCTGCTTCATCAATGTATTTCCTTACTGTATTCATCCACGGGTCTCTGCTACTTTCCATCTTCTCTTGCATTATTATTTTTATCAACTCATTTTTCTCTCCTTCCATACCATACTTGAAATATTTGATGTATCCTTCTATAATTCTTCTATGCATACTTGATGCTCCTATTTCTCCTTTCAGTGTTGGTACTTAGGCGTATCTTGGTGCCCCTAGTATGTATCTATAGACACTATTTTCAATTTGTTGTAGTTCTTCTAGTTCAGATTTTGTAAATTGTATTACATTTGTTCCGTGTAGTATTGATGGTAGCACCATACTCTTCCAATAGGTTTTGCCAATCAATATCTTATTAACACTCTGGGCTATTACAGTGTAGGTCATGTTTGCCATTTTCCTTGCTTTTTGCATTATTTGTTTTTTCTGTGTTATGAAACATTTTTTCTGGTCATTGATTGTTATTCCTAGGTATTTAATTTCCTTTGTCACCTCTGTCTCAGTTTTTCTGGCTTATCCTTCATATTAAAAATTAGAATGCTGCTTTTTGCTTTATTTATATTCAAACCACATCCTTCTCCCACTTTTACTAATTTATCAATTGTTCTCTCAGCTTCTTGTAGTGTTTTTGCAAGTAATAATCCATCATCTGCAAAGAACAAAGCTACTATTTTCAATACATCATCTTGATATCCTTCACATTCACTTTCCAACTTGTTTATCATATAATATGTTAGCAATTTAAATAGTGTAGTAGAACCAGTGCAACCTTGTCTAATACCACTACTTATGTTTATTTGTTTTATTTTCATTTCCATATTCTAGTGTGGTTTTGTCTCCTGTGTAAGTGTCTGCCATCACATCTATTGAATTGTACTTTGTAGTCTTTTAGGTTTTCAATCATTTTTTTTCTACCTACTGAGTCATATGCTTTTGCGAAGTTAATTGATATCACTATCAAACTTTTCTTTTTTTCATAGGTTTTTTCTATACAGTGTTTTAGAATAAATAAGTTGTTTTCTATTCTTCCTCCTTCAGTGACATTATTCTGGTCTAACTCTTCCATGTTTTCATTGTACACCTTCACTTCCTTAGTTTCTCGTCCTCTTTTCTTCCTTAACTTATTTATATTTTCCCACATCTTTTTACTTGCATTCTCTCCTTTTGTTATTTCAAGTGTAATTTTTTTTTCATAGATAGTTATAGCTTCTTTTATTTCATATTGTACCTTTTTCTTTTGTTCAGTATAGAGTGATTGATTTATTTATTTTTCTTCTAATGTCTTTGCACTTCTTGTTAGTCTATTATAATGTTTCCTCTTTTTTATTCCTTCCCTGATGCTTTCATTAAGCCAAAGTTCTTCCATTTTTTGTCCAGTTTTATCTGTCCTTCGTCTGTATATTGTCTTCAAATTGTTTTCTGCACTTTCTTTTATTATTCTGTTAAACTCTTCCATGTTCCTTATCTCTCCTGTGTCTATTCTTTGCTCTATTTCCTTCACATATTCCTTCACTTTTTCTCCTTCTGTTTTATAATATGGTATCTCTTCCCACTTCCTATTGTTGTTGTTTTGGGTTGCTCCTCCCTTGGTTTTTAGTTTTATTTGTATAAGGTTGTGGTCAGAGAGATCAAATATTTCCTTTTCCTCATCTATGCGCATTTCCTGGTATATGTCATAGAACTTAGTTGTAACTAGTGCATAGTCAATTACGCTTTGTTGTTCATTTCTTCTCCATGTCACTTCTCCCACACAATCTAAGTCATCATTTAGCATTGTAAGGTTAAACTTTTCCATCCACTCTAATATCCTCCTTCCATTTGTATTGATGTTTTGTTTACCTTTAAATCCTACATGACCATTAAAGTCTCCAAGTATGATTATTGCTTTATCCTCTAACTTGCTTACATGTGTTTCTATTTCTTGTTGAAGATTTCTATTTTTCTCTTCTTCATTCACTGAGAAATATACTATTATGATATGGATTTCTTTTCCATGCATTCCTCCTTTAACATGTAAAAAGTCTCTGTTGTGATTTTCTATTTTTGTGAAAGTTATTTTCTCGTTTTTCTTGTGGAGGAACATTATCCCTCCACCTTTCTTTTCTGTTAGTTCTCTCATGCTTTCAAATACATTCATATCCTCTATATGTAAATTCCTTATTTTCATTTTTGTTTCTGTTAAACACATAAGTGTATTTTCATCTATTAATTCCCTCAGTTCACTCATCTTTGCTTTGGTTAGTCCTTGTACATTTACCAGTTTTATCTCTACATTCTTATTCACTTCCTCTTTCTTATTTTGTTTTATCTCCTTTTCCCTTCAGTTCTCCTCTAGATTCACAAGTTTTCCTTTTTTTATTATCCACCTTGTCTCCGTTTTTCTGCCAATTCTTCTCTGAGTCTCTTATTTTGCTCCCTCTCTTCTTTAGTCATATCCAGCGTTATTCTAATCCTTTTTGTCTCCATACTGTCACTTTCTTTCAGTTTCTTGGCATTTCCGATGACTGCCCATTTAATTTTTTTCATTTTCCAGCTTAACCAGAATTGGCCTCACCTTGCCATTTGTTTTCTTTCCTAGTCTGATTGTTTTCACGATTTCTACATTTCTTACTTCTATATCTACCTCAAGTATTCTTTTACACCTCGAGTCGTCTTCCTTTTCTCTCTGTATTCCTGTTTCTTCTCCAGATTCAGGAATATTGAACATTACTACATTGTTCCTTCTCTTTTCTTCTTTTTTCTCTTCCATTCTACTAATTACCTTTTCTACTGTTTTTTCGAGATTAATCTCTTCCTTCCTTCCCCATTTATTTTCTAAATCAATTATTCTCTCTTCCATTATATCTTTTCCTTCTCTCAACTCTTTCAATTCATTCCTCATTTTCCGGTTTTCTTCCCTGAGTGCTATCACTTCCTCCATGCTTCTGAGTATTTGTGGTTTACATTTAGGACATAGCCAAGGTATACTTTGGTCTTCTCTCATTACTTCATAATATTTCTTGCTTACCTTGCCACATCCTCCATGATACCACTTTCTGCAAACCTCACAATTTACTGCATTGTCTGCGTCCCTCACGGGTCTCGTGCACTTTCCACATGCTTCTTCTTCTTCTTCTTTTTGCTCCATGCATTCAGCACATCTTTGTTCTTCATTTACTACCGCGAAATATCCGCAATCCTTACATTTCTTCTTTCCTGATAGCCTGCATCCTTTTCCTGCCATCTTAGGGGTTCTTTTTGTTTTGTTTTATCTCTTAACTATATTTTTCGCGAAACACACGCCGAGCACGTCCGCTATCTTGGTCTTCCTGTCAAAAGTAAACATAGAAATGATTTTCTATTGTTTATGACTGGGATTTGTGGGTAGCGGCATATAAGGATTTCATGATATCTATAGAACTCAACCCTCCAATCGCTTTGCCACTCGTGACTCATTCAGTTAGGTTAGGTTAGGTTAATGTCCTAGCAGGGAGGTCCAGGGGGGGGGCAGCGGCTAGATTAGGTTAGGTTAGGTTATGCTTGGTTAGGTTAGGGAAATTCAAAATTTTCAGGGAAATTTACTTAGATTTTTTAAGGCCCATATTTCGCTTATTTTTCATCCCGCCCCCAAGACCCCCGATTCCCCACGGGCCCCCAAGCTTGTTTGAAGGGATATGGGGGGTTGGTGGGGAATCGGGGAGGCAGACTTAATATCCAGAAATACAGGAGAAGGTTTTCTTAATTACATTTCCGTCGCAAATTCTTAGTTTGTGAGATATTCAATGTTTTCTGTGAGACCTTCTCTTTGAAAAGTAAAGTTTAGTTTGGTTTGAACAAGGTTATGTTATTTGTCTATGTAGGTTAAGGTTTGGTTAATATAAGTTAGGTTACGTTATGTTAATTCAGAAGCTATCAAATGATTTCTATGACTAAAAGTCAGGGGTTGGACGAGGTGCAGACGCCATTTTCTTTCATAGTCGCACACCATTCTGGTGAAGATGTAAAATACATTTAAGTCTGGTATTGATAGTGTGATAAATGTTAATTCATAGTTATCATTAATTAACAATAATCCGATAACCATAACTATATTTTTAACATTTAGAAAATTAGCAAAATTAGAAAATATTTATTCAAGCTAAATCTAAAACTATTATTTTTTATAGTTTTCTAAATACAAAAGAGTTTCCATTTATTCATGTCCTTATTTATTTGTTCTATTTGCTGCTTCAATCCTTTCATTCTCCTTTCGGTTACGCCAACACTGTGTCCTCCCACATTACTAGAGGTCATCCTCTTTCACTCACTGCATCTACCATACTTATATACTTCATTATTTAATTTTCTGTATTTTTTTTTCCTGTGGCCAAATTATATTATGGCTTTACATTTGATCCCTACAATCACACCACATTCCATTCCGTAATCTTTATTAGATATAACAGATCTGCTACACATTCTTCCATTACATTCATCATCCATTCTTCTCACACCTCAGGTATTTCTTAAGGCTAACTCATTTCTAATGTTTGAATCCTTGATCTGTTTTTCCACACCAGTCTCACTTACTTAGGTATTTGTCACTACAATTATTCCATCATGCAATTTATTTTTTGATCCAACCACTTTCCACTGTACACTTACCTCCCGTGTGCGGCTCTTTCTCTGGTCTCACCTTCTCTGCTTCCTTGGTTACCGTTCTTATTTTCATCACTTTTGTGCCAACTATTTGCATATCTATTTTGCTACTTGAATACATCCTCCACATTTCTTTCCTTAGTTTCCTAAGATGTAAGTAATTCTTTGGTCATTCTGCTTATGCTCACTTTTTACTCCATCATTCAATTTTACATAAGCTGGTCTTTATTTTTGTTGTTTCTTTGATCTATTTTTTCATGAACACAGCATAATGATCTGAACCTTCAAATATGGCTTTAGTAATCTTAGCTGGTGTATAATGAAATACTGGTCCCTTTTTGTTAATTTTGTCCACACTTTCCCATCTCCATGTGTATAAATAAATTAATATTTCTGGATATTAAGTCTGCTTCCCCGATTCCCCCCTAACCCCCCCCTATCCCTTCAAACAAGCTTGGGGGGTCGTGGTGAATCAGGGGTTATTTTGGGAGGATGAAAAATAAGTGAAATATGGGCCTTCAAAAATCTAAGAGAATTTCCCTGAAAATTTTGAATTTCCCTTACCCAGCATAATCTAATCTAGCCGGGGAGGGGCTGCCCTGCATCCCCCCGCTAGGACATTAATCTAACCTAAGCTAGCGGCACGAATGGCAGTCACGAGTGGCAGCGTGATTGGAGGGTTGAGTTGTATAGATATCATGAAATCCTTATATGCCGCTACCCATAAATCCCAGTCATAAACAATAGAAAATCATTTCAATGTTTACTTTTGACTGGTGCAGAGCTCGCTGGACTTACAAACTGTTGAATTTCGCCACACTCTCGAGTGCTATTACGGCCACACTAGAAGCGGGCACCTCATTTTTTTTTGTTTACGGCACGATTACCGAGTCTTCTACATGATATGTGAGTTTCGTGTTTGTACGTGACACGGACTTAACATCCAGAATTTCCAATAAATTTGTCACCATTCATTTTTCAGCCAATAAATTGATCTGAAGGAGTAGCCAAGAGAGGCTGTGGCCGGGGATTGAACCCATCACAGGACACAACCTAAACGACGTCTTACCTGTCCAACTAAAATAAAGATTAAATAATGTACCCCAGCTAGGTAACTATAGAGCATCTAGTTGTGCTAGGGTTAACGAGAGTGCTGCCTCTCATCAAGAAGGTGCCTCTTGGAGCATAATGATGACCAATGTCCTAATGGAGTTTGGTCAACGTTCATTGTTCCGTCAATACAATTTTGTGATGGAAAGGCGTTCTGCACAAAGTTTCTTTTCAGCACATACGTACATTAGAAATGTTGTAATTTTCAATGTTCAAGTGACATCCCCATTTATGAAGCACTTCATGTTTTGTGTTGTCACCTATCATTAGTGTGCTAAGTGTGTCAGTTTGGATGAGGTAGTGTAGTGTATCACAAACACCTTCATCACGCCCAACAGATCTACTGATGTTTGTTCTTGTTTTGTGTTTTTGCATTCATATCACCCATTGATCAGTTATCTTCCTTCCTTCCTTCACAAACTCCCATATTTTCTGACATCAGGACTAAACATCCTTCTTTTCGTCTTGAACTATAATTCTCATCCCCACCAGACCATCCTTTACCCTTGAGGTCCTCCCAGACATTACACTCGCCTCTATCATCATTCCCAGTCATCCATTAATTAAGTTAGCTTGCATTCTCTCCATGTACATCCACTTTCCCTGTCACTCCTAGGACCAGTTCTTCTCTTGCAATGTATAGTCGTTGGTTGAAAATAATTGTCCTTTCAGATGGAGCAGCCAGACCACTACAGGGAGTGAGTGTCATATTCCTGTCAACACCTCAGTGTACTCTCCCTTCTGCTTCCTTAATACCAGGTGTGTGCAGGTGTTAAGGAGTCCCAAGTGATCGCAGCAGGTGTTTTAGTAGTAGAGGGAGGCTGTGTTAGGCTGGATGTATACACTGTGATTCCAAGTGTGTGCAAGTGTTAAGGAGTCCCAAGTGATTGCAGCAGGTGTTTTAGTAGTAGTAGAAGGAGGCTGTGTTAGGCTGGATGTATACACTGTGATTCCAAGTGAGTGATGGAAAGGTTGAGGAATAATCAATGTAACTGTTTATGGTTTTATTTATGAATCATAAACTTGATACACTGCTTCCAAATACTAATAGGTAACCGTGTAGGGAAAAAAGTGAAGTCAACCTGGTAGAGTTATGAAGGAAGAAAGGGATGCAGCAGGTAGTGGTGGTGGTGGTGGTACAGAACATCAGATTCTGTCCAAGTTATCAGAGGACAATAGGATGAAAGGGATCAAGTTGCCTCACAACCCAACAATGTTAAAGGTTTTATAGTGTAGATACAAGGTTCCCGATCACCTCATAATACACAATGAACAATGACAACATATATTAGTTTTCTAGTAGTTTATAATAGGGTTTTATTTTATTTTATATCTTTTACCCATGGCGCCGGTAGGCTTCAGAGAGACCTTAGATGGTTGGCCTCCGCCCGTTAGTAGCGCGGGTTAGATTTTTTAAGTGACGCCCTGTTTCTTCTTATTGATAGGCTCATGCTGCCAGCGGAAGTTCCTCGCGCATATAACGTTGCAGTCCCGGCGAGGATGGTGTTATGGCAGCATGTGGGTGATCTTAGGCCACTCGGCGGTAGTAACGTAAAAAAGTGGCCAGCCCGTGCCGAGGCTCGAACGCGGGACCCTGAGCTGGTATGCCCGACCGCTAGCCACTAGACCACCGCCTCCCCTAATTTTGCTTTCATGTTGTATCAAATGTAGTTAGTTAAGGACTGAGGAAATAAGATTAATAATTAAATTTACTTACATCTTGAGAACAGTGATAATGACTAATTACTTTCCAGATGTGAAAGATGTACATCAAAACGATGGTGATCAATAACAAGTGAAGAGAGAATGTCTACAGTACAACACACACCAACACCACCACCTGGATGATAAAACCTGTGAAGAGAACGCCAGACCCAAGAGATCATACACTCACGCTGGAAAGAATACACAACACCAAGGAGAGCCAAGAGGAGCAACAGCCACCTCACCACCACACGTATCACCGGTGTTCCCTCCATTCCTTGAGTGTGGAGGGAACACTTTCCAAACCTGGGACTTGTGGACCGGCTGTGTCGCTGGTTAACAGTTGTGTGTTTTTAAGAGTTCGAGAGACTCTCCGTGTGACTTAGTTTATTTATTTATTTATTTTTTTTATATATAAAGCTATAAATGATCTATATTGATATGAATGTAGTAATACAAACTCAATATTTTTTTGTTGCCTAATCTAGTAGTGGTGTTATACTAGTTTTCCATCTAATAAAGTTGGGTTGGTTCTGTAATCTGTAGTATAATTACATCAATCCTGTAATATGTCACTGGATATCAAAGCACTCCTCCATTTTCACTATCATCTTGAACAAGGTGGTGGTGTAACATCCACTGTTTCACCTTTGTCACACTCTCCAACCTTGCCCTGTGGTGAATCACTCTGTTGTGATGTCTGCCGTGCCGCCTTGTGTTCCCTTCTTCCAAGTCCGTCTGTACTACCTTTAAGTCGCTCCACCTGGGGAGGTGACGGCTTATCTGCGTCTAGAACTAAGGAGTTTTCTGTTCATCTACACCTATATTATTTTGGGGTTGCTCTACCGTGCAATGGTTGGCTCGTCACCTAAAGGTTGTGTGTTCAATCCTGGCTCATGGCAGCTTCTTGGTGAGAGGAATAGATCTCTCTCACTAACTCTAGCAGAACTATATGGTCTTAGCTTGGGGAATTTCTAATCTTTTATCATATCTAGCAGGCTGACATCTTCCTAAAGAAAGTGGAGACAAAGCGCTCCTACACACACCCATGCATATACGTAAGCTTCTCTCACTGGTCCCCTAGAAGAGAAGAGCTTTATAAACATTGCACACAAGGTGTCACACATTGTACCACACTCCTTCACACCCACAACACTGTCCTTGTTACACTTTCTCACTTCATATCTCTGATCTTTTTCAGGGAATGGTGGGATCACATCTGCTTTTCTGGTTAGAGTGGTTCCATATTCTAGAAAAGCTGAGGTCATCCAACCCTTCCTCAATAAGTGTAAACAACACTTATGGAAAAAAGAAATATGATCCACTTTAGCGTAACAAGGATAGCGTTGTATGTATGTAATATTCCATGTGCCGCACGGCTGTCACACCTTACACTCACTCTACTAACCTCTTGACCAAAATAACAATAAACTCCACCACCACAGAACACACAACTCAACTCCTTAGTTTGATCTATTTATCTATAGTTTCTGCAGCCTCATTCCCTCCTTGAACGCCCCCCAAAGGCCACGGCAGAAGAGCCTCCTCCTCACCCTATCCACACACTCCCTCCTTACTTGTTCAATCCCTCACCCTCTATCAACAACTCTTCTATGCATATACTCCTTCACCCTATCCTTCCATCAAAAAGGATATTAAATAATTCCCGTGAGCTAGGCAGCTATACATTAATGCTATGACTAATGAGAGAGAGCTGCCCCTCTCACCAAGAAGCTGCCGTGAGCCAGGATTGAAGTGACATCCTATAGGCCACGAGCCGACCACAGAGCCACCTGCCCTTCCATCTTATAACTGGCCTTCCTCTCCTCTAGGACACTCCATTTCACTCGCATACACTTTCTTCACAAACTATTCACTATTCTTTCCAAAGTATTTTGTTCACCTATTCAACAGCTTCCATTGGTCTCGCCGTCCCATCTTATCATGCCACACGCCCTTATAGTTGACGCCTTCCTACATCACTCCTTAGTTCTCGGGTCAGATAAGCAGGGTCACCTCCGCACCTGAAGCAGCGTGAGAGGACAACAAACAGGACTCCGAGGAAGGGAACACAGCACAGTGGAGGCAGCACACAGCACAAGGAAAGTCAACCACCACAGGGAAGGGTTGGTGAGTGTGGTGGAAGCCTGGAGCCTATTGGTCATCAGCTTGGCGGGGAGAGGATGTGATGCGGGCTAATTGGCAGTTAAGTTATCTGAGAAAGCTTTATACACACCATTATTTCCTCTCCTCTTGTTACCACCACCGTGCCTGCTGCCCTTCCCCCTCACCAACGCTGTCTGCTGTAGAAGGAAAAACAATTACTCTTAGCCTTTGTTACACTCACACCATCATCACATTGTTACACGTCCCTCACATCATCTCACTCTCACTCCTCCCCTTCCTCCAGGTGCCCAAACTATCTCAGTGTAATGTAATGTGTTCAACTCTCCATTCCTCCACAACTCATTCCTTCTCCATAACTAGATAAGGCAGACACTCCACACATGGTTCAATATCAGCATCCACTTTGTTCACACCAGACAACTATCACAAACTCATAGCAACACCTCGGTTCTAGTAAATATTTGACTTTATCTCTTCATGTCCAAACCTCACTTGTTACAACTATTATTCAACTCCCATCGTGTCTTTTTCTTTTTGAATCCAGTTCTTTCCATGACACCCTAACAATCCCTAAACTTTCCTTCCCTCCAACACTAACTCTGTACCTCTCTCTGCTTGTAAAGGATGAACCCATTCACTTTTTCCACTATGCAAAAACATTAGTAATTTTCTCGTCTCACATTCACACAAACAGGGAGGAGTAAAGACGTTATGGGGAGCTTTAGTACATGTTTTTTTTAATACCATGTCTGTTTCACCATTGCTGCTCTCTTAGAGGAAGCACCAAATACACACATGTATAGGAACATATATTCCCAGCTTTCCTCTCCAGCCGGGATTGCAAAGTCACAACCCCTTGGCTTACTCCTGTACCTATTTACTGTTGGGTGAGCAAGGATTACACCATTTAAGAAGACAAACCCAATTTGTCTTCACCCAACCTGGGATTTGAACCCGGAATATCTTGGTTAATAACCGAGTGCACTAACCATGACACCATCAGAGGTAAAAGGTAAAGTAGGGACACACGTTATAGCTGTGCGTAGCTGCTGTCGTTCATCTTCCGTCACATTGGCCTTTGAGCCTGTGGTGGAAATTAATCCATTACCCCGGGACACAGGGCCACTGTGACATCCGACTTTCCACAGTTTACCTTCCCCAGGTTACCCGAGGTACCCATTTATCTACCAACCCATTCGGGAGGATGAACAGCTGGGTGAACTGTGTGCCGACTGCCCTCGTCTGGGATTGAACTCGGGGCAGCGGAGTGAGACGTGCTAACCACTGAGGCGCTACCTCCACCACTACTTGCTTTAAAACAGCACACACTACCACACACACACACACACATACGGATGAGCTCTATGCCAAAAGGATTTTCATGTTGTATGTATTTTCAATGTGACAATAAACGTACGTACGTATGTACTTACTTACACACACACACACACCACTCTCTCATTCTCTCTCTCTCTCTCTCTCTCTCTCTCTCTCTCTCTCTCTCTCTCTCTCTCTCTCTCTCTCTCTCTCTCTCTCTCTCTCTCTCTCTCTCTCTCTCTCTCTCTCTCTCTCTCTCTCTCTCTCTCTCTCTCTCTCTCTCTACAATATTTACAATATTCTTCACAATATTGTGTATTTTTTGTAATGATTAAACCATCAAGTGGATTATCTGCTTCAATAAAGTAATTGGTCATATCATAACATTGTTAAGCATATCGTTGTTTAAACTGAATACTCAATACCATGAACTTTGGTCTCAATATTATTTTGGTGGAGTATTCCGCTTCTATAGTACATTAATTTTGCTTGATGTACAAATTTTTCAGATGGCACATTGGAGCAAATATATGGTTAAGATAATGAATGAACACAGTCCTATGTGGTTGGCTTATGTTATTGAGACATGAATGCCAAGGATACTGTTTCAATGTTATAGAACTTTGCTTTCTAAAATAAGATGAAATTCCCAGTTCCAAAATGTTCCCATAAGATTAATAAAAGTACAGGAAATACAATCCTGTATTTTAATCAACTACTTATAAATTACCTAAAACCCTTTACTACACATATATTATGGTACTACCAAGCTAAAGTGTCGGGTGGGAGACAGATCACTTGGGATGACACCTGAAAACAGCGCTTCCACGTCTCCCAAACACGTGATGAATAACTATTGCTTTGTAAGTAAAATCCCCGTTTTGTTGGTGCAGGAACCCAAGGATGAGGATGAGTGTGATTGGGTAGCTTTGCAACCAGTCTGGAAGCTCCTTTCTACAGCGCATCAAGGGGCATAAAGAAAATAATTTAATGTCAAACTAACTGCTTCAGGAACGAAGGAATCAGAAAATGTTACCATAACTGAAAAGGTAATGATATAGCCACGACTGCAGCCAAAAAAAAAACATATGAGATCCAAAGATAACAGAAGCAGTTTGTTGGAGATATTATTGGCTAGATGCCCGAAATCACAAGAAGAGTTAGAATTGGAAATATTTTGACATTTTCTATTGATGAAAGAGTTTTTTAGTAGGTTGGAGAATAGATTTGGCATGATTACGGGCAGAAATATATAGGGCATGAGTTTCAGCAGATGGATGGCTACGGTACCGTTTGTGAGCCGCCTCTCTATCATTGACAGCATGAGAACAAGCAGAGTTAAACCAGGGCTTTTTAGCTTTAGTATTAGAGAAAGTATGAGGAATGTATAGCTCCATGCCAGAGATAAACACCTCTGGTATGCGCTCGGCACATAGAGAAGGATCTCTGACATGGAAACAATAATCATCCCAAGGAAAATCAGAATAGTACTGCCTTAGGTCTTTCCACTTAGCAGAGTTGAAATGCCAGAAGCACCTCTGCTTAGGTGGGTCCTGAGGCTGCACTGGAGTGATAGGACAGGTAACGGAAATAAGATTGTGATCGGAGGAGCCCAACGGAGAGGAAAGTTTAACAGAGTAAGCTGAAGGGGTTGGAGGTTAGGAAAAGATCAAGAATGTTGGGCGTGTCTCCAAGGCGGTCAGGGATACGGGTAGGGAACTGCACTAGCTGCTCTAGGTCATGAAGGATAGCAAAGTTGAAGGTTTGTTCACCAGGTTGGTCAGTGAAAGAGGATGAAAGCCAAAGCTGGTGGTGAACATTGAAATCCCCTAAAATGGAGATCTCAGCATAAGGAAAATGAGATAGGATGTGCTCCACTTTGGAAGTCAAATAGCCAAAGAATTTTACATAGTCAGAGGAATTAGGTGAAACATATACAGCACAGATGAATTTAGTTAGAGAGTGACATTGAAGTCTTAACCAGATGGTAGAAAATTCTGAAGATTCAAGATTGTGGGCACGAGAGCAAGTAATGTCGTTACGCACATATGCGCAACAGCCAGCTTTGGATTGAAAATGAGGATAGAGAAAGTAGGAGGGAACAGAGAAGGGGCTGCTGTCAGTAGTCACAGACAACTGTGTTTCAGTTAGGAAGAGAAGATGAGGTTTAGTGGAGGAGAGATGGTGTTCCACAGATTGGAAATTAGATCCAAGGCCACGAATGTTGCAGAAATCGAGAGTAAAAATATTAGAGGAAGTGTCAAGACACCCAAGGTCGTCAGCAGAGGGGCAGTCTGACCTGGGGACATTTGTGGTCCCCTCCCCAGATGGGGACTCTGAGGCTGGGTGTGGCGAAGCCATTTTAAAATTTTGATTTGAAGAGAGTGTAAAAGTGTAAGGTAGGTAGTAGAAGAAGTTGTTTTTAGAGGGCAAGCTGCAGCTGCTCTCTTGTGTAAATGAGACACTAAGGGAACCGGAAAGAGAGGACACGAGGAATAACTCAGTCTGCAGCACTGCCTACATCCCCGTAAGTACCTCTCCTGGAGTATTCCACCAGGCGGCAGGTGTATGAAGGCCAGCTGATACACTAGTTATAGACCAACAGGTATTTTAATGTCTGTTCTTATGTATATATTTTGTTAGGTTATGTTAGGTTATTTTATATATATTTGACTTACCTTTTTAGGGGATGGACTAAAATATATTAGTCTACTCCCTCGCCTCATGTCCTCACCGTCATCCTGCTCCTCATCCTCATTACTCCTATAACAGAACATGAAAGTGACATTAGCATAACACTAATATTCACTGTATTCTTGTGTTGGTGTGTCAGTGTGTGTGTGTTAGGTCAAGCATAAATAATAATAAATAAAATCATTTATATTATTTATTATTATCTTCTGTTATATCTTCTGGTGAAAAAAAAACCACCTGTATTAGAGGACCCACGGCTCATAATGAACTTATTAATACATTTCCACACACTTACCATAGCAGGTGTTGAGCCAAGTAAGGTGCGAGGGACTGCCGGCCAGACACTAGCAGCTCAAACTTGATATACAGGGAGTTGTGGACCAAGTTGTGTTTATCACCTTGTACGCCACGCATCCCTAGGGCATCCAACTCCTCATGGTTGTTGAAGACTGGGGAAGGAATAAAAATGCGTTATACTTAGACACTTAAATCATTATAGAATTACACTTATACTTAAATATTTATACTTAGAGACTTAAATCATTATAAAATTATACTAACTTAGATAATTATACTTATAGACTTAAATCATTATAAAATTATACTTAAAGACTTAAATAATTATACACCTAATGTTAACTGGACCTCCACCCCTTGCTTCTATTTTTCTGCTACTGTCCTCTTTACAGGGTCTGGCGACAAGTGGGAGTTTTTCTTACGAATTTTTGTTGTCCCTTAGCCAGTACTATTTTAATGTAAAAAAGAAAACTTATAGATATGTAGATAGATTGATTCTAGCAATTGTATTCTGTATAACACAATATTTCTAATGATATCATGCAAGTGTCAAAGCACAATGAATCACAATATACAAAATTTTGAACAGAAACCATACTGTCTATTTTGAGAATGTGACATCACACCTACTCACACACATCTGTTACTGTACATAAATACTATTGTTTCACAGGTTTGTGTTATGTTTGCGCTAGACGTTACTATTGTTACACTATATGATGTGTACATAAGTCACCTTCTTGGGAAAAGATGTCACACACTTCTAAGGACTTATTTATACAAATGAAAGCATTCAATTAGCATGATAATGAGATTTTAGTGAAACATTGTGGAACATGACTAACTCGCCAAGACTAAAATGATCAATGCGTCACCTCATGTGATCAATCTTGCATGCATTAAATGTCTCCTTAACTTATTAATTTTTCACCTCTCTAACTACTCCCTAAGATCCTCCTCCTTTCTTTGTGCTTCTTCCCAGATGAACATAGTTACCCTTCCCTGTCCAAGCAGCTCTTCACCATCCCCTAAACTTGTAAGGGGTTTGCTGACACTTGATAAAGATAATATTGCTTTCATTTTCAGAGGAACACAGGCCATCCGATAGTCACAAAGGGGCTGCAGCCACAAACAATAAATAAAAATAAAAAAAACCTAAAACCTAAATTAAATTAAATATATATAGAAAATAAAAGAACAAGGGAATTAAAAAAATGAAAGGTATTAAAATCTACTGATCATGCAAACGTATAACAAAACAAAACACTCGCAGTCCGATGCACTAGTAAACTCCTTGTTTCTGGGTTACGGCAAACAATTTCCCTTTAAAACCATCTTCTTGCTCTATGTATGGTGTTGAATATGTTTGATTGGGTGAGTTTGCAATGGTTTGTTTGGTTTTAAAACAGTCAAAACTTGGATCATCTAAGAGACTCATGATGTTCATTGTTATATTAGATGCTGTGTTTGTTTGCTTGTCTTGTTGTTCTGAGACATTTAATGGACATGCTAGAACAGTGTTTTCTAACGTATCTTCTTTGTTCTCATCGTCATTTTGGTCGCCTTTCTTTGGTGGTGACTGAAGGACATTTTCTCCTTGAGGTGTGTTGGGTTCCATGAGGTTTGATACGTCATCCGTCCCTGATGGCCCCGGATGAACACTCTCAGAGGAGGCTGGAGCTTCATCTTTACTAATAGATGTATTGGTGTTACTCTGCTGCCTCTCGGGAGTATTTGCAACACAGGACTTGGTAGTAAATGGGTTGTAGGTGGCAACGTCCAAGAAATCCAGGTTGTATCCTTTACCAGAAATTGGCATCTCATCGTCAGATTGCACCAGTGTTTCCTCAGGCATTAGTTGGTGCTTTTCAGATATCTTCTGTTCCATTTCTTTCACCATATTCTTGATGGAGTCGTTGACGTCAAGACTCATGCTCGGTGAAACAAGGATTTTGTCTTTGGATGGGATTAAATTATTCTGGATTTCTTGGATCTGTTGAGAATTCACTTGATCAGCTTCACATATATTAAGGAAACCATCTGTTCCACTAGACACGTGTTGCTCTGTCTTCCCTGCAACACCACCATCAACTTGGGAAAGTCTCCTCTACTCCTTCCTCTGCTACAGGGACACACTGCGGACACACTAGGTCTTTGGGCGCGTTCATAACACTCTCCTTGACTTCCTTTACAGTTATAGGTACTGTCTGTGGGCAATGTACTTTCTCAAGTGAATTCATAACAGTAGTTGTAGTGGCAAAGGGTTCAAAGTGACATCATCTAGTAGGTGAAGGAAGTCAGTATAGGATGTCTTGGGTCGGGAGGCTGGAGTACATGTCTCAACTCTAGCTGGTGATTCTCTGCTGACATTTTCTGTGCTGGAAATACACTTACTATCTTGTGGATCCTCTCTACCTCTAGTAAACTCCTTCATACTGACATTTTCTGTGCTGGAAATACACTTACTATCTTGTGGATCCTCTCTACCTTTAATGTCGTCCAGAATATTGCTATTATCTCCCATTGAGAAAGCTACAACTCCTTGATTGTCACTTTCTTGTGTACTTACTTGTTCACTCAGCCAATTTTATATATATATATATATATATATATATATATATATATATATATATATATATATATATTAAAAGGGTAATGGCTAAGGGAAAACAGAAATAAGTAAAAAAAAAATCCCGCTTGTCACCAGACCCTGTAAAGAGGACAGTAGGAGAATAGAAGCAAGGGGTGGAGATCCAGTTAACATTAGAAGTGTCTTGACACTCCTCTCTTGAAAGAGTTCAAGTCATAGGCAGGTGGAAAAACAGACAAAGGAAGAGAGTTCCAGAGTTTACCAGTGTAAGGGATGAAAGAGTGAAGATACTGGTTAACTCTTGCATTAGGAAGATGGACAGAATAAGGATGAGAAGAAGTAGAAAGTCTTGTGCAGCGAGGCCGCGGGAGGGGGGGAGGCATGCAGTTAGCAAGTTCAGAAGAGCAGTCAGCATGAAAATAGCGGTAAAAGATAGATAAAGATGCAACATTGCGGCGGTGACTTAAAGAATCAAGAAAGTCAGTTAGAGGAGGAGAGTTGATGAGACGAAAAGCTTTAGACTTCACCCTGTTTATGCATTGCTCTTCAGTCTTCTTAGCCAATTTACGACAAATGACACACCGAGCTTTCACAGATTTTATAAGTTTCCTGGCTCCGGGCACCCAAAACTTTGATTGCAATTTGGCTAAGGTTACCTCTACACTGGCGTGATCTATCTCATGGATGTGCTTAACATACAATCTAGTGAATGAATGTCCCACAGGTAGCAATATGAACACACTCATGTTCCAATTATCCTTCAGCCATTCTGAAATCCTTTGACCAACACATATTAAACCTTCCTCATTCATCACAGCACCAAGTCTCTCATACCTCTTTTCCCAGTCATCAGCTATAGTCCTCTGGACCCACCTTACCCATACATCCTCTGCTACTTTCAAATCATCTGAATGAGGAACTAAAGCAACACCTTTAAATGATTTCAACCTAACTGCCTTCAAAACTCTAGCAGTTACCCTTAAAAGCTTATTGTAACTACCATATCTATTTACATCAATTATGACAGTATTATCCCTACATAAATTATTTACAATTTTGACTGGAGCAGCATCTGGTAGTTCGAGATCATTTGATTGACTGATGGGCCATTCACTAACAGGTAAACACAAAAAGGGGGGTCCATTCTGCCATGAAGAGTTAGAGTCTAAAAGCATAGGGTGTGTAGGCCTTGTGGTTAAGTCTGCTGGATTATTTCCTGAGGATGTCCAAAACCATTCTACAGATTTTGATTTTGTTTGAATTTCTGCTACTCTAGTAGCGACAAAAACATTGAAACTGCTTGACCTATTACAAATTTGTGCTCTGACAATGGATGAATCAATAATATGTATGACTGACTCAAGTTCAATATCTATTTCCTTCTCAATCATAACTCTCAACCGGCAGGCCAACACAGCCCCACATAACTCCAACCGCGGGATGGTAAGCTGTCGAGTAGGGGCAATCCTATTCTTTGCTATCAACAGTTTACTTACAAAGGGTCTTTTCCTCACTTTCCACCTCAAGCATGCACAGGCTCCGTAAGCTAACTTACTTGCGTCTGCAAAAATTACTAGATTAGGCTTATTGACGGCATCTTCAGGTTTCACACATCTATGGAATGTCAATGTTTCTAACTCATACATTTCTTTGAATAAATTTCTCCATTTTTCATACGTATACTGTGGCATTGCTTCATCCCAACCTAAGCTTTGCTCATTTTCACTGTCAGTGGTCAGTAAATCGCGCATAAGCAACTTTGCTTTCAAGGTGAATGGCACAATGAACCCCAGAGGATCATACACCGAGGCGGTTTGACTGAGTACCATCCTTCGAGTTAATGTACTGGGGAGTTTCTCATCGATTTCTGATTTCTCTACGGGAGGCCCCATTCGAACATTTTCTACTTTATTAGAGAAATTGATCCTTATGATATAGAAAAACAGGTCTTCTTTAGGATTCCAGTTTAACCCCAGCACCTTTTCGTTGTCAGTTTTCAAGATGTTAAGAAAATGATCTCTCTCGCCTGACATAACCCACTGCTTGATCTGAAATCCTCCCTGAGACAACATTACATTAGCTTCCGCAATACTTCTCTTAGCCCTTTCAACCGTCGATACACTTGACAGTATATCATCAACGTACGAGTTACGATTGATCATCTCTGCAGGTAGGGGAAAGGATTCATCCATCTCAGTAGTTTTACGTAAGGCCATCATTGCTATTATGCCACTAGGTCTATCACCAAAGGTCACAGTAGTAAGCGCGTAGTGATCTGGCTCTCTGTCAGTCTCTAAGTCCCTCCACAAAAACCTATGAGTATGTTTATCAAGTTCTGAAATGCGTACTGAGTTGTACATTTTCTTAATATCTGCTACGATGGCTACAGCATGCTGCCTGAAACGTATCAATATACCAATCATGTTGTTTAGCACATCAGGGCCCTTTGCAAAGTAATCATTAAGTACATGGCCAAGATAGGAGGAAGAAGAGTTGAACACAATTCTCAGCAGAGTCTGGCTTGTGGATTCCATGGTGGGGCAAGTAGTGAACGGGACCATTATAATTGCACATCTCATCTATGTTCAATTTTCTAGCAACTCCCCTATGAACCATATCTAAAATCTGATCATTATATTTTTGTGAGTAGTCACTTCCGAGCTTTATTAACCTCCGTTCAGTAGATTTTAGTCTTCCATATGCAAGGGAAACATTGTTAGGGAGCTTGTTAGGATCCTTGATCCATGGATAGCTTGCAATCCAATACCCATTTATTGAATCATAATCAAGTCCTTTCCTCTATCTGCTTTAATTCTGCTTCCTCCCTCAAGCTATGTTCCCCACTCAATAAACACCTCCCGCACTTACAACCACTACATCTAGGTATACAAGAAGTTCCAAAATTTTCAACAGAAAAGAAATCATCTAACTGTTTTTGAGAGGTTCTCGCTGTGTCGTGGTATGATGTCATTGACCTCAGTAGCTACAGCCATATGGTTAATCTTTACTGTTAAGAAACTCTCAGTACCTATTTTCCTATTCATAACTGGATGTGAACCTCTTATACACATTCCGAAATTGTTTTGCATTAGCTGTAAGTTATCAATAGTTCTAACCACTTGAGGTATCATGCTGCTGTGATCAGCGCCAATTAGCAAATCTATCTTGCCTGTTGGCCGACCAATTTCCCACTCCTTTACACCAAACAATCTAGCTATGAATGCTGTGTCAACTTCTGCGATGTCAGATGTAATTTCATTAATACCACAAGCTTCAATAGTCCACTCAGTACCTGTCAAATCAGTAATTGGAACCTTATAAACTTTGCTGTCAAACTGCTCAGTGCTATTCCCAACTTTAGTTACAGTGAGACTTACATCTTTACCTCTCAATCCCAACTTGTTTGCCATCCGA
>JAPQNM010000034.1:1989951-2002451 GCA_029783475.1 Metacarcinus magister
GTCAGTTTCTCCCGTAGCTCGATGACGTAACGGAAGGTTGATCTCTCATCTTCTGGGATCCTACGGTTTTCCCAAAGGTCACGGAGCACCGAGAGGGGACCCCGCACTGACCTGCCATAGAGGAGTTCAAATGGAGAGAATCCAGTCCGGTCGTTAGGGATCTCTCTGAGGGCAAACAAAGTAGGGATTAAATATCGATGCCACTCCTTGGGCTTATCAGAGCACAGCTTCCGAAGGGCAGACTTCAGGGTACCGTGCAGCCGCTCAATTCGCCCGTTTCCGCTGGGGTGGAAAGGCGTGGTGAAGATGGGTTTTACTCCCAGTAGTTTGTGTAGCTCTGCCATAAGCTGGGAAGTAAATTGAGTCCCACGGTCGGAAAGTATTTCCCTGGGGATTCCCACTCTGGCGAAGATGGTTAGCAGAGCTTCAGATACAGATATGGTGTCAATATCTTTAAGAGGCATGGCTTCTGGAAACCCAGTGGAGAAATCAATTAGAGTGACAATGTAACGGTGTCCTTCAGAAGATGGTGGAGACAAAGGACCTACCAAGTCAATGGCAACTCTGGAGAAGGGTTCAGTTACGACAGGTAACGGTTGAAGAGGTACTGGACGTACCCTACCCTTAGCCGACATACGTTGACACTTGTCGCAGGAACGGCAGTAATCCCGGATGTCTGCACACATCCCTGGCCAATAAAAGTCTTGCAAGACCTTCATCTGGGTCTTCCGGTGGGAGAAATGTCCAGCCAAAGGACCTTCGTGAACAACCCGTAGGATGACGGGACGGCAATCGCTGGGAACAACCAAGGATAAACCATTTACCTTTTGAGGGTGATCTGATGAGAGACATTTTCGGTACAGGAGGCCTTCCTCATGTATGAACTGGTAAGTGGCACCATCCCGTGCTTTCTCAACTTCTTGAGTGGTAGCCTTTGATTGTAAACCCGTCAAGGAAGGACAGGATTCTTGAAGTTGACGAAACTCATCAGGGGTTACAGTCAAAGGATGGAGCTTAGGCAGAACTAGAGGCTGGACCCGTTTAGATCGACCGGCTCTGGTCTCCACAGCACACACTTGAGTAGTTGAGGACTCAACTGGTGGTAGATGCTGACATCCAGAAGGGCGGTTGTCCTTTTCTTGAGAGGAGAGGGAAGTTCCAGGCGAAGGCGAGTCATCAGGAGGCAATAGAGGATCTTGTAGGGAAGAAACGTCATTGGTGGCTTGGTCATGGTCACTATGGAGAAGATGGTTGTCATTACTGAGTTGAGAATCAGGACTATCAGGATCTTGTACCCCGGGAATATTCCCAACTAGAGCACTAGCAAATTTAATTGGGGCCCTTACAGCATCTGTCCAACCAGTGTAAAATGGGCACCGTAAGTAACACTTAACGACAGGAAATTCGTCGATGCGTCCCAAATAGTCAGCAACTTGTACTTTGGGGCAGAGTGATGGGTCAATGTCTGGCAAGGCTTCCTCAGAAATTACAACTCCAGAGCATCCAGTATCCCTAATTATAGAGGAAGACCATGACCCATTAATAGTCCCCGTAACTGAGAAATTAGGCACTTTATGATCCTCTAAACAAAATCCAACCTTATAGGGGGGCGTGGTAGTAGTTCCATCCTTGAATGCTCGAGGATTCCTGGGACAGCGTGGTCGTATATGTCCTGCTTCCCCACAATTGTGACAAGTCACGGTTGAGGGAGTCGGACTCCTAGGAGAAGGTAGAGGCTGGAGTGGAGTAGCAAGTAGAGGGGAGATTTTCTTAGCGTTGTTGTTGGAAGAGACCTTAGGATAGGCGTTGTGGGCAGATGCCCAGTCATCCGCTAGTTGTATTGCTTCCTTCAGCTTGGTAGGGCTTCTTTCCTTGATGAATAGGCGTATTTCTGCTGATAAGGAGGACAAAAATTGGTCAAAGATGATAAACTCCCTTAAATCAGCATAAACATTGGCCACAGAGGAAGACTCAACCCAAGAATCAAACATCCTCGATAACTGGGTAACAAACTGATGGTAGTTCTGTCCTACTCTAATCTTGTTTGACCTGAAATCCACCCGGTAGCCATCTGGAGTTTTACTGAAGCCTGTTAACAAGGCTTGCTTCAGTAACTTGTAATCCTCAGTGGTGGATGACGGAAGGGACGTGTAGAGTTCGGCAGCTTTACCAGTAAGGAGGCAACCCAGACGAACGGCAAAGGTATCTCTGGGTAAAACCAGCATCTCGGCCACACGCTCAAACCTAGTTAAATAGGTGGCAATGTCCTCTTCATCCTTGTATGGTGGTAGACTAGGTCTGGAAATAGGATCATGTGATGGTAGGACTGAGGGCTTACCTTTAGCTGCAATTTCTGCAAGCTTGATCTCTTTCTCCCTCTCAGCTTGTCTTTCTTCTCTTTCCGCTTGTTTTTCTTCTCTTTCCTTCTCAGCTTGTCTTTCTTCTCTTTCTCTTTCTCTCTCAGCTTGTCTTTCTTCTCTTTCTCTTTCTCTCTCAGCTTGTCTTTCTTCTCTTTCTCTTTCCGCTTCTTTTTCTTCTCGTTCCTTCGTAGCTGGTCTTTGTCTTTCTTCTCTCTCAGCTTGTCTTTCTCCCCTTTCGTTTTTCTGTTGTTCAAGGATCCACTGGCCAATTTCCTTGCCCTGCAGACCGAGGGTTTCACCCTGCTCCTTCAGTTCTTGAAAGGAAGACATGGAGAAGACCACACAGAGAACACAATACAAAAACAAAAAATTGGACAACACCTCACGTGCAAAAATCTGGCAAAAGCAAGAGTTTGACGGCAATCAAAACACTCATAACATTACTCCCGGGCCTCAGGCAGCAACGGCGCGCAGCAGCGACTTAGATAACAACCCACAATCTGTAAAATGATAATAAATAATTGGTAGTTCTTATCCTGGCGAGGTCGCCAATATGTCAGGGCCGAGGTGACTACCAATTAATATTATCTTTTTATAGAGTTGTGGGGAAGAAAAATCATGGAGTATGATACCCCGAATATATTTACACACACACAAATAGCAAACAATAGGCTAGAAGCCAAAATAAATCACCAACGACGAACTGCTCGTAAACAATTACCAGAGCAGGGGTATGACACCCAAATAACTCCCTGTACAGCTGTTTTGAGGGTGAGATGCGTGACAGCAAAACTCGGCAACGTAGATTGCTCCTCAGACATCAGGGAGGGTCGAATGGTGTAGGTACAGTTGAAGGGCACACTGGAAGGGAGCCCAAGTCTCCAGAAATGCCTTCGGAATGTTGAGAAACCAGCAGCAGGTGGTGAGGTGTTGTCAGGTGTGAGAGCTGAGGCGTTCTGTCCTTCTCCAAGCCGGTGGCGTGGAGCTTGGCTCGGTTAGACTACCCCCCTACCCCTGGACAAGGGGGTGGGGTAGTGGCGGGGAAAGCTGGTGAACAAGCGCCGGCAGACGAGAGTGGTAGTTCAACCACTAATTAGGGGAAGACGAGGCAGGTGCAGTTCCTCACAATTACTAAGCCAAGAAACTTATGTTGGGTTTTAAAGGGAATGGGTGAACCTTTGATGGTGACCACAGGTAAGTTGGGTATTCACCTTCTGGTGAAGCACAGAAGGCTAGACTTCTGGGCACTCACCGTTAGGCCCCAACGTGATGTCCAAGTGTCTATGGCATCAAACCCACGTTGAAGGTTAAGTTGAGCCTCCTGGATAGTGGAAGCAGAGCAAAGGAGGGAAATGTTGTCAGCGTACAAGAGTGCGTGTGTGCATAGAGAAAAGGGAAAGTCTGAAAGTAAGACATTGAAAAGGAGAGGACTAAGAGGAAAACCCTGTGGGACACCTCTGGTGACTGGGTAAGACCTAGAATAGGAGTTACCTATCACCAGAGAGAAGGACTTGGAAGACAGGAAGGACTGAACCCAATTGAGTGGGGAACCATTGAGTCCCAGGCAGGAAAGTTTTTCAATAATGGCATTATGTGAAGAGGAGTCAAAAGCTCCTTTGAGATCAAGAAAAGCTACCAGAGTGTATTGCTTGTGGTTAAATCCTTCCTGGATGTGGTGCTCTAGCTGGAGCAGGGCATCTAGGGTGCCCCGGTGAGGACGAAAGCCAAACATGTTAGGGGGAAGAAGGTGTTTGTGTTTCAACCACCATGTTAGTCTGTCATGCACTATATGTTCTAATACCTTATTGAAGTTAGAGAGGAGACTGATGGGCCTGTAGGAGGAAGCCTCCGACGGGTCCTTGCCAGGTTTGAAAATAGGAAATGTGATGGCATGACGCCACACAGAAGGGAACGTCCCAGACACCCAGCTGGCGTTGAACACGTTCAGGAGGAGGAGGACCAGAGGATCTGGGAGGCGGCAAAGAAACTCATTCGGGACATTGTCTGGCCCCGTCGCCTTCCCAACAGACAGTGCTTGTAAAGCTGATGAAAGCTCCTGGGAAGTTATAGCTGTGCTATTTGTGTGAAGAAGGAGGTAACACAGGGAGGGGTATGGGGTCAGGGGAGCCGAGGACAGTGTGTATGTTGGAGGCGAGGCACTTGGCTTTTTGGACATTATTGACAAGGAGGACGCCGTTACTAGTTAACGATAAGGTGAGAGAGGGCTGTGGGTGAACCATCTTCCTGAAGAAAGACCAAGCCTGGGAGACTGAGGAAGAAAAGGACAGGGAAGCACAAAAGGAGGCCCACGCAGAATGTTTCTCATCAAGAATAACGCATCTATTTGCTGCCGAGTCGCCCTTTCATCTGGCATGTCGAATACCAGGGAACACGTGGAAGACATTCACTGTTGCCTGGAATGGCTACCACTCAGCTCCTCTTCGTGAATCAGACCGTCACCTGACTACGTTTATCACTCCGTTCGGCAGATGGCGCTACTGTCGAGCACCACAAGGGTTTCTATCTTCAGGTGACAGATACAACCGCCGCTTCGATGCCATCTTGTCCGACATTGAGCGCAAGGAAAGGTGCGTGGATGACACAGTACATTATGATGAAGACTTGGAGGCTCACTGGTGGCGCACCATTGATTTTCTAAAGACTGTGGACGACGCAGCCGTAGTATTGAACCCAGACAAGTTCCAGTTTGCAAAGCGGGAAGTAGACATCGCTGGCTTTCGCATCACTGACATATCTATCGAGCCCCTAGCTAAATTTCTTGATGCCATCAGGGATTTTCCAACCCCTACCTCCACCACAGACAATCGCAGCTGGTTCGATTTGGTGAACCAGGTGAGTAATTATGCTCAACTGAGGGACATTATGGCCCTATTCAAACCCTTTCTCAGCCCGAAGTACAAGTTCTTCTGGACATCCGTACTGGATGAAGCATTTCAGGCTTCGAAAGTTGCCATCGTGGAAGCCATCAAGGAAGGAGTCAGAATATTTGACATGGCAAAGATGACCTGCCTCAGGCCCGATTGGTCTAAGTGCGGCATTGGCTACTTCTTACTCCAAAAACACTGCGTTTGCCACTTGGAGATACCAGACTGCTACACGGGAGGGTGGCGCATTGTTCTCGCCGGCTCCCGTTTCCTCTCTAGTGCTGAGTTATTGGTGGTGACGGACCACAAACCATTAGTGAAGATCTTTGGTGACCGCACCCTTGACGAGATCACCAACACCAGACTCTTTCGCCTGAAGCAGCGCACCTAGCCTTGGCGCTTCACCATCACACACTTGCCTGGGAAGTCGAACTATGCCACCGACGCAACCTCTCATAATCCATCGCCGTCAGTCACCATGGATTCCCTGAGCATTGCTGATCAGATGGAACACGCTCTTGTCGCTGCGATCCACCACGAAGCCACCGGAATTGTAGCACTCCCATGGTCTCGAATTGTTGAAGAAACTCGGAAGGATAATGACATGTGAGCGCTGGTTCAGACAATCGAGAACGGATTTCCAGACTCAGATAAGGATTTACCTCACGCGTCTCAATTTTGGCAATACCGGGACGCACTATATACATCAGATGGCGCCATCCTTTTTCAAAACCGTGTGGTTATCCCACCATCACTCCGCAGTGCTGTGCTAAACAACCTCCTCACCGCTCACCAGGGGACCTCACATATGGAACGACGTGCACGTGCCATTGTATTCTGGCCAGGGATTACGGCCGACATTCATGCAATTCGCGCTGAATGCGTCGACTGCAACCGCAACGCGCCATCACAAGCTCCTCTTCCAGCAGCATTAACATCACTTCCATCAACTCCTTTCGAAGCTGTCTTTGCTGACTATTTTGACTTTGCTCGACATAAGTACTTAGTAGTTGGCGACCGACTGTCGGGCTGGTCAGAGGTGTTTACATGTCCTCCTGGTTCGTTGCGCGCTGGGGCCGCAGGTCTCATCGGGTGCCTCTGCTCATTGTTTGCCAGTTTTGGAGTACAAGAAGAATTATCCAGTGATGGTGGGCCGGAGTTCACAGCCAGTGCCACCAAAGAATTCCTTGCCAAATGGGATGTCAAACATCGCATATCTTCCTCATATCACCCACAGTCAAATGGCAGGGCAGAGATTGCTGTCAAGACCATCAAGCAGCTTCTGAGATCTAATGTGGGTCCAACCGGAACACTAGATAATGACTGCTTCCTGCGAGCTCTCCTGCAGCTCAAAAACACGCCCGACCCTGACTGTGACATTTCACCCGCCAAAATCATCTTTGGAAAGCCACTACGAGACTCGCTGTCGTTCGTGAACCGTCTGGAAAAGTTCTTCAACCCTAACATTAGGCCTGCTTGGCGGGAGGCTTGGGCGATGAAGGAGATGTCGCTCCACACACGCTATGCCCGGTCACAGGAGTCTCTTAATACCCATGCTCGGGCCGTGCCCCTTCTTCACATTGGAGACAGATGTTTCATCCAAAATGGCGCGAGAAATCATCCAAAGCGCTGGGACAGGACTGGCACGGTCACCGAGGTTCTTGACTATGACAAATACTACATAAAGGTCGACGGTTCGGGAAGAGTAACCACACAGAATCGCAAACACCTCCGCGCCTTTGTTCCAGCCTCAACGGACATCGCTATGCCTGCTCCTGTCTCGTCGTTGTACCCCCAGCAGTCAAACTCACGACCATCAACAGCTATTCGAGTTGATACTTGCCTTCCCCCATGTCAGTCAAGTACCATAGATCTACCGCCTTCAAATCAGACCACAGAGACTCCGCCTCCACCTACCATGAAATCGGCCCCTCCTCCACCTATGGTTCTACCGACTCCTCCAGCAGGCGGCACCCCGGAATCCCTGTCACCACCACAACCAACTCCTGTGAGCGGCGATCCAGCACCACCGTCGTCGCCCATTCCATGTGGCGCGCGCCCTCGTCGCTCTACTAGAAGACCAGCCTGGCAAAAGTCGGGTGACTGGCAGATGTAGCCTATTGGTAAGCTCGTGGTATTGACAACGAGCTTGGGGGGGATGAAGAGTGACATGACGTGCCGCCCTCGCTGATTCATGACGCCGCTCCCCCATGGCTTAAGGAGTGGGTGGTGGGCATTAAAGTCACCACTTAATAATGTTGGGTTGGTGATAAGGTCTTCCAGTAGAGGTAACAGATTTGGATGTGATCTCTGACGGCAATACACATTGTATACAACGAGCTTGTATGTGCGGCTCAAATGCAGCGTGATGCATAGAGTGTCTGCTTGCTCCCCTAAGTTGTGAGGTTCCTCTGTTTGGGTGGATGTTCTTTCTCACTAGGGTTAGGAGGCCTCATGAGCCTCCTTGCTGGTAAGGTTGATAGAAGACTTGGTAGCCCCTGCCAAGCCTCATGGTGGTTGCGTCGGTCACTAAACTCTCTTGCAGAAGGACAACGGCCGTGTTATGAGTGTTCATATATTATAGGAGGTTAGTGGCTTTGCTCACCAAACCATGGATATTCCATTGTAGAAATGTCAGTTGGGTGATGGTGTTTTGTCTCCCCGCTTGTGTGGTTGAAGTTGTTTGTATGTGTGGTGGGGCCTGGGTGATTGAGGGGACGGGGTCGGGCAGTCTGTTATTTGATCCGTCAGGTCACAGGTGTCCATTGTCTCTATATCCTGTTTCGTGCGCTGATGAGATTCCTTGGGTGGTTTGTGCTTCGACGTGGGATCCGCGGCTGCCAATCTGGGCGGTGTAGCTACTGTGTCCTTCGCCATACCACTCGGCTCGCTGTGCTGTTGTTGTTTCGGTTTTGTTCCCATGACAGTTTGAAGTAGTTGGGTCATTATAGTTCTCTTGCTTGTCATTTCCGCCTCCATGTTCTTCATAGAATTTGCCATTTGTTGTCGAAGCTCTTGATTTTCTTTCTGTAGAGCTGTTTGCGACTCCTGAATTTGTCTCATTTCTTGCCGAAGGGTCTTCACTTCCTCATCCATCATGCTTGTGACTTGAGAGTTGTGAGTGTGGTTTTGTATTTGTGGAGGGTGAGTCGACTCCGCCTGTGGTGACAGGGAGGCAGAAGGAGGGGAGGGTTGACCTGGCATCTGAGGTACTGGGGGTCGGGTTGGTGGAGGGTGGCTTTGTAGTTGTGGAGGATGAAGCGGCTTCGCGTGTTGGGGTCGGGAGGCAGATGGGTGGGAGGGTCGACCTGGTGTCTGAGGTGCTGGGTGTAGAGAGGGCTGAGTCGGTAGGATGTAAGGTGGTGGTGGTAGTAGTGTCAGGTGGTTGGGGACAGATAGAGGTACACTCGCGATCCACAGTTTCTGACCCTCCTCTATCAGTGGTGAAGATTAGTCCAGGGTCCTTTCTGAACGTCAGCTCACTCTTAACTATCATGAACCAACAAGCGCACGAACACACACACTCAAACAATCGAGGCTTCGTTCTCAGTGTGCCATTTTGTAACAATTTTACATTACGTAGATCATTGATTTTAAGGAATCATAGCATATGGCTAATAATCTATATAATTACAATGCTGTATTTTACTCGCAACCAAAATATATCCAACCATAGCCATTGGGAGAAAGGGAAATTCCCAGGCAGAGCAGTTGGTCGCCAGTGTTGGCGATTTATTAACACAAGGTATAACCGAAGACATATTTTTGAGACCTCTTTAAGCGGTCGTGTGACAACGTTAATGCATGGGTGGATGTGGTGGGGAGGTGTGGGTGAACTGACGAATATAGATGGATGCATGGATGCACATGAATATATAAACATTCTAGAGACACGCTTCCTACCACCAGTGCGAGCATACGCTACACCAGACCCACAGCCTATATATATATATATATATATATATATATATATATATATATATATATATATATATATATATATATATATATATATATATATGGTGCAAGACCGAAGTCCAATTCACACAAGTCGGGCAGTCAAGCGTTGGTTTGAGGTGCACCCACAGATTATTCTGTGGATTGTAATCCAATAGAAAATCTAGTAGATTCCATGTCCACCCGACTACAGGAGATTAGAGCAGCAGGAGGAGGGACGACACGGTATTAACTCACGGACTGGCATCAAACGTGCCTCAGGATGCATTGGTCAGGCATTAAACCTACATTTAAGACAGTGCCATGTAGGAGTTATTTTACTGAAAAGAGTTAAGTCACTACATTAATTTGCTCAGTGTTTGTTCATTCTTGGGAATCACATATGATTAATTTGTAAATAGGTATAATAAATGTGCCAAAAATTGTAAATGTTTCATATAATAGACAAACCAGCAGGTGTAATTGTGTTGTTGGTAGTAGGTGTTGAAGGAGCAGATGAGGTAGGCGTAGCAAGGGAAATAGCTTGGGTAGGTGCAGCAGGCAGAGGCTCAGTCTGAATCCAAACAGATTTCATCACAGGACGCACCTTTTTTTTACATCATATACCTATTGTGGCCGGTAGGCATTGATGGAGGCTTATTGATGGTTGGCCTCCGCCTGTTAGTGTTAGTTTCTAGATTATTTTTATAGTGACGCCTCTAATTTCTCACGTTCTCTCTGATGATGAGTGGGAGAGAGGCTAACTGCTGCACTGCATCAAAACATATAAACATTACAGGTCCCGTTTTGAGAACAGTATGGCAGCAATTTTAGGTAATCTGTGGCCACTTGGCGGTAATAGCAAAGATAGAAAAGTGGCCAACGGATATCATGGGATCAAACCCGGGACCCTGGGTTGTCATGCCCGCACGCTGACCACTGCACTATCTCCTCCTCCTCTGTACGCTTGTCGCGTATGAAATGCCTTGAGAAGGAGCGGCGTGCGCCTCCTTCACTCGCTTCCTCGCGTCAAAGTACGAGATGCCTTCGATTGCCTTAACGGTACAGACTTCTTTCTCCAGCTTATAGGCAGGACAATCTCGCGAAAAAGTAGAGTGAGCTTATGAACAGTTATAACACTTCTCTACCAATGACGAACACTGTTCCGACGAATGACCCTCGCAAGCACACTTACCGCAGAAAGAGTGAACAGAACGACAAGCATTTCCGTAATGGCTATAGAGTTGGCATATGAAGCACCGGAGAGGGTTTGGAATATAGGGACAAACGGGAACTGGCTCGTATCCTACATCCACTCTGTCGGACAACTTGGCAACACCAAAAGTTAATGTGACTGAAGCAGTGTTCCTTCTCGCGCCGTCAACGAATTTAGTTATTTTTCTAGCCCCAATTACGCCTTAGTCATACATGTTATTTTCAGTCATATCCACAAAGTCGCGATGGGAGGCTACCCCCTGACACGAGTTCGTGGATACTGGGATCGAAGCTTCAATCTCAATATCATGCATGCTTCGTAGCTTCATTAGGAAAGTGACTAGTTTGGCGTTAAGTGTTTCGACTATTAATCTCCAGTAGCAAGTTTTTTAACATTAGCAACAGTGCCAATATTTACATCAATAACTTTTTTGATGATGAAAGAATTAACATTGGATAATCGGGTCTGGGTCTTCGATTATAGAGTCACAAATGTTGCTTGGTCAGGGATGATGGGGCGTGTGGTTGTTGGGGTGGTCGGTCAGGACCCTCCCTCCCCCTGGAGGGGGGAGGGGGGCAGACGGTCTCAACTATGGGGTGCACCTCCCTCCTACAGGAGGGGAGCGGGACACAAGCGGGAGGACGTCAGGGAGGAGTTTCCTAGAGTCAGATTGTCTTGCCAAACCACTCTATGGGGGGCCGATCAGTGTTAATTCACCCAAAAAGCACACTCACTGAGGCGGACACTCCGTAGGTGAGAGAGGAAAGACAATCTGACAACCTGACAACAGACACTTAATGTTATCACTAAGGTGAGGACAATGATGTAGCAAAACTAAGAACAGTGGTAGAGGGACACCTATTTTTATTTAGCTAAGTCCTAGACCTGAAGGGCCGTCAAAATATGTTTAAACACCTGAAGGTGAAAGACGAAAGCAGCAGGACAAACGTGTACAGTGTACCGTGTCCGAGCTAAGTCTGGGCAAACCAGCAGTGTTCGAGACGCAGTTTGAACAGATACATAAGACACTGTCTGTGGCCAGTAGAGGGACGGCATTGCCAGCCACACGATTCTACACAGTTACGTGTGGGCCCTATGTAGTTTTGTTCTGATCTTTTTTCATGTACAGGACTATCAATATGCTGCATAATGCTATATGCTTCCTATCTTTCTTGCAACGTATAATGATACAGTTATTGTATCGCTACTGCACACTAGTACGTCGTCAGTCAATCCCAGCACTCTGCTCCAGCCAGGCCTTCACTGGCCAGGCACTGATGTGTGGACAACATTACAACCGTGTCTATAGACTTTGTCTGGGGACGAACAAATTCTGCCAGACACTGTATGGTCGTGTGGATGGGGCCTTAGATTACGCCTCTAATCTCATTTTCCTATACAAATTTGATGCTAGTTTGTCCATACTACTTGGCATCGCTTCCTCTTGCCGGCCAGCTTCGGCTGAAAGGAGGTGTGGGCGGGGAGGAGCCTCCCATATTGCTGTCCTTTTTCTACTATTAAGTAGATAATATAGTAGTAGAATGTAGTCGAACGGACAGCCTCGTAAGGTACAGTAGGACTGTTGCTGTCTGTTCTTCCTTTGTCCTCTTTCGTACTCCTTTATATTAGAAGGGGAAGGCTAGCAGGCAGTGACCTTCATGTAGCTTTGCAATAATAAACTATCCACTTCATTAGTCCTATAATATTTGCATTATTTAACTGTATGAGATCAACACGCCCTATATAAATTTCTTTATATGATATAGAAATAAATCTAATGATATTGAATTTAAAGATCGAATTTTTTACAAGAGTGGTAAATGATAAAAAATGTATTTAGAGTTTCCATAAAATCTTTTTGATTGAGTTCCAAGATGCATAAGTTAGAATAGTAAGTTAGTTAGGTAGATAATGATAGATGTGTAAAATGATGAGGTTTTTAATACATGCTTTCTAGAGATCCTTTACTTTACAAAGTATGCATAAATAGACAAACAGTTTAATTGCTTTCATGTGTCTACAAAGTATTGTAAACAGTTTTGTATAACATATTGATAAACTAACTTACTGTAGAACCAAATTGAGTCGGAAGAAAAAAATTAA
>JAPQNM010000034.1:2019951-2022451 GCA_029783475.1 Metacarcinus magister
TTTATTCTGTTACTAAAATTCACATCTCTAATTTTCTTTTGTGTTTCAGTTAAACATATTATACTGTTATCATCTACCAATTTCTCTACTTCACAGACCTTAGCCTTTGACAAACCTTGAATATTTATCACTTTAAAATTAATAATTCTATCTATATTACTGGTGCTACTGTTCTTGTTACTCTGTCTCTTCGCGTCACTCGCGCCACCTATTCCTATTATTGATAGTATCATCAAGCTTAACAACCTTACCCTTCTTTATGATCCATTTTCCACCCTCATCCCTCTTTTCCCTTAACTCTTCTTTGAGTTTATATTGTTCCTCTCTTTCTTTTTTGGTGAGGTCAAGAGCAATGACGATGTTTTTGATATTTGGGTTGTCAAGTTCTTTTAACTCTTTACTTCTCTTTATCACTTCCCACTTTGTTCCTATTTCATTCATGCAGACAATTACAGGCCTATCCTTTCCTTCTACACCACGTCCTAGTCTAATCACTTGCTCTACCCTAGCATCCTTTACTTTCAGAGCATCCTGGAATACTTTTTCACATAACTTTTTATCCTCTTCCTCTCTTTCTACTGCTTCAATCTTCTTACTCTCAGGTACATTAAATACAATCACATTTTTCTTTCTTCTTTCTTTGTCATGCATTTCCTCCAGATTTTCAGCCACTCTCTCTGTCACCTTTCTTACAATCTCATTCTCTCTTTCCATCCATTTTTTCTCCATATTTACAATCATATCTCGAAGGTCATCATTTGCCCTCTAGTTTTTTTAAGTCTTCTTTCATAACAGACATATCATCACTTGTGTTACCTCTTCCATTCTCCTCCCATCTTCTTGGCCTTGATGACTGTTCTGGGTTTTGCCTATCCAGTTTCTTTTCAAATTCATTCATTTTATCATAAATAGTGGTATTTTTCTCTTTTACTTTTTTCAGCTCTTCTTTCATTCTAGCATTTTCCTTTTTGAGTTGTTGTTGTTCCATCTTGCCTATCTTAAAATCATCACTGCAAGGCTTACAGAACCATACATTCATACCTTTAATGATTGTGTAGGCTTCTTGACTTATTTGTTCACATACCCTGTGCCGCCAGTTACCACATCCGTCACATGATATGCCATCCTCCTCTTCTCTTACCCAGCGTTCACACTTATTGCAGACTTCCTTTTTGCTTGTTACCTCTTCTTCACATCTCTTGCACATTGTGTCTTCATTAGCTCTTCCACTGTAATCACATCTTATGCAAGTTTTCTTCTTTGCTCCTCTGTCTTTCATACCTCTAGTTTCAACTCCTGCCATCTTATTTGATAATAATAATAATGGCTTTATCACCCAGACCGTTTGTTTATGCCGCCGCAACTGGTGGGGAGTGGGGAATGGGGGGCTGAGTACTCCTGCTTAATCTTGTGTTTCACCATGAAGAATCTAAATTCCTTGGACACATATTCACCATCGTTGTCAGTTCGCAATCGTTTCATAGAGCCGTAAGGTGCACTATCAGCTAACAATCTCTCAGTGGCTGATACTGCATCACTCTTCTCCTTCAGCAGGTAAACCATGAATATTCCCCAATGATCATCCACAAAGGTAGTTGCATATCTAAATCCTCCTTTACCAACTACATTGATTGGACCAGCTAAATCACTATGTACTAAATCTAGATTCTTTACTGCTCTTACATCTGGATCCCTATTTCTAAAAATCCCCATTTTCCCTAAAGTACAGGTTTCACAATTAACATTTTCTTTGTCATCAGAAATAAGCATACCTTACACTCAGTAATGGGATTCAGCCGGTTCGCACAGGTTCGTAAGAACATGTTCTTGAAATTTCATTAATCCAGAGAACCGTTGTTAGCTTAAATCAGAGGTTCACAATCTCTTTTCCCCATGGACACCTTTTACTTATAACTTATTTTGTTAGACCCCTCATAGATCTGTTACTGGCTTTTGATAATAAAAAACACGACTAAAACCAGATTTGATGTCGGGTGGAGTCGAACACGGGTCCAAGACGAACATTAGCTATATTTCCCTTTTTTTTCTTTCTTCTATATCATTAACCGTTGGCGCCAGTAGGCTTATGGAGGCACAGATGGACTTGCCTCGCCTGTTATTTGGCGTAGGTTTTTCAGATTATTTTTTATAGTGACGCCTCAATTGTTTACGTTCTCTCTTGAATATGTTGAGAACGTGCGAGGCTAATTGCTACTATAGCCTCAGATGCATATAACATTGTAAGTCCCGTCTGAGGACAGTATGGCAGCAATTTGGGTAGTCTTTAGCCACTCGGCGGTGATATCAAAGAATGAAAAATGGTCAGCGAATAACGGGGATTCGAACCCGGGACCCTAAGCTCGCATACCCGAGCGCTAGACCACTGTACCACCATTATTTGGAGTTGGTAACACTGAGTCTTAGTGAGGAAGGGGAAGGGAATGTGGCATGGTTTGCTGCTAGAGACTGTGGTAGTGAGAGAACCTGCTGTTAGTGAGAC
>JAPQNM010000034.1:2027451-2039510 GCA_029783475.1 Metacarcinus magister
ATCAATATCTCTCTCTCTCTCTCTCTCTCTCTCTCTCTCTCTCTCTCTCTATATATATATATATATATATATATATATATATATATATATATATATATATATATATATATATATATATATATAAGAGAGAGAGAGAGAGAGAGAGAGAGAGAGAGAGAGAGAGAGAGAGAGAGAGAGAGAGAGAGAGAGAGAGAGAGAGAGAGAGAGAGAGAGAGAGAGAGAGAGAGAGAGAGAGAGAGAGAGAGAGCGAGCGAGCGAGCGAGCGAGCGAGCGAGGGAGGGAGGGGGAGGGAGGGAGGGAGGGAGGGAGGGAGGGAGGGAGGGAGGGAGGGAGGGAGGGAGGGAGGGAGGGAGGGAGGGAGGGAGGGGAGGGAGGGAGGGAGGGAGGGAGGGAGGGAGGGAGGGAGGGAGGGAGGGAGGGAGGGAGAGAGAGAGAGAGAGAGAGAGAGAGAGAGAGAGAGAGAGAGAGAGAGAGAGAGAGAGAGAGAGAGAGAGAGAGAGAGAGAGAGAGAGAGAATGAATGTGGCGATAGCATGGATGCGGTCTCCCCGCGCAACTAGATGGGATGCAATTTGACCAACTTTAAGCTTTCTGTAAGTCAAACTATTATGTTCTCACTTACCTTTATGGTAAAATAAGTCGATTTTGCCAATGAAAAAAAAAAAAATATTAGGGCACTCTTACAGCATGCTACATATTGTTTTTACACGCGCTGTACGGTTTAAAAAGAGTGTGAATGAAGAGGAGAAACTATTAAGAATAGGAGGAAGCAAATCAGAAAAAAGAACAAGGAAAATGAGGGGAAAAGAAAACATTTATTTTTGATACTGATGAACAACTGGATAAGGAAATGGTACATAAAGAACAAATTTTAAAATGAAAAAAAAAAAAGAATAGAACAATAATAGAAGGGACTGATTTTTTTTTTAACGTTATTGGAAAACCGGCCAAGGGCAATAAAAAACGTAATAGAAGAAGGCCCACTTGCATTGCCGGTTCCCTAAAGAAAAACAGATTATTAATTAAAGGGTGGTCAAATTAGCGTTGCAGATCTTGATACGTCTCTCTTAAATGAGTTCAAATCGTAGGAAGCTGGAAATACAGATTCAGGTAGAGAGTGAAGATGCTAATTAACTTTTACATGTGGGAGGTGGATAGAATAGGACTGAGAACGAGTAGAAAATCATGTGTGGCAAGGGCGCTGAAGTTAGCAAGTTCAAAGGAGCAGTTAGCATGAAGATAGCAAGCGATACAACATTGCGGCCGAGCGTAAGAGGTTGAAGACAGTCAATAAGAGGAGGGGAGTCAAGAAGACGAAAGGCTTTTGATTCAGCCTTGTTTAGCAACTCTGTATGCGTGGAGCCCCCATACCTGAGATACGTACTCCATACTGGTAGGGGGAGAAAACTAGTGGAGACGACACAGGATACCTAACTTCTTGGAAGCTGATTTAGCAAAAGATATATAAGACTTCCCATTAAAGGTTTTAGTAAAGGATAGGCTAAGAATGTTCAGTTTAGAAGAGAGAGACAGGTGTGTGTCATCGAAGTAGGGGAGATCATTGTCTGGAAGATTTTGTCGAGTGAATAGATGAAGGAATTGAGTTTTTGGGTCATCTCTGTCCCAATCTGAAATTAATGAAAGATCAGATGTTAGGCACTCTGTGGCGTCTCTACGTGAGTCATTTACTGGTTTCTAGTTTGGGCGTCGGGAGAAAGATGTGGAAAAGTGCAAGGTAGAGTCATCAGCATATGAATGAATAGGACACTGAGAAAGATTGAGTAGGTCATTGATGAATACTAGGAAAAGAGCGGGTGATAGGACAGAACCCTGTGGAACACCACTATTGATAGGTTGAAAGGAAGAACAGTGGCCGTCTTCCACAGCTGCAATATAACGGTCAGAAAATAAATTAAAGATAAAGGAGCAAAGAGAAGGATAGAAACCGAAAAAGGTAAGTTTAAAAATCAAAGTTTTGTGCCAAATTCTATCAAAAACTTTTGATATGTCTAAGGCAACAGCAAAAGTTTCACCGAAACCCTCAAAAGAGGATGACCAAGAGTCAGTAAGGAAAGCTAGAAGATCGCCAGTAGAGCGTCCAGATCGGAAGCCATACTGCTGATCAGATAGAAGGTTGTGAGCGGATAGATGTCTCTGAATCTTCCTGTTAAGGACTATCATAAGCCTCGCCTCATTCTCATGTTCGGGTTCATTGATCCGAACCTAATGCTACGCGACTACCAATCACTACCTACCCTATTCCTCAATCAGCACTAAGGAAGGCACCGGAAATTACTCCGGAGCCTCGCCGGCTTGTCTCGACTCAAGGCTGAGTGAAGCAGCCCCAGGCAGTTGCGAGGTGAAGTGGGAGCCTGGTATTATTTTAGTCAGTCAAATCTAGATAGCTGAAGTGTTCCCACTCTCCCGAGGAATTAGCAGTACACCATCTCCTGCCTGTTTAAGTGAGTAACAAACCAACATTCGATCCAGTGACTCGACTACTCATTCATTGTACATATTATTATTTGTTCATACTGTACCTGGTGGTGAAACTCGCGTATTATTCTTGTGTTATTTCTGTGGTGTTGTGTTATTTTCGGGGTTATTAATTTCATTTTCTTGTGTTCGTGTTGTTCAATTTAGTTATCTTAAGTTATCATTCACTTTAGTCATAACCTGTTTGTATAATGTCTCAAGGCAAGATCAGCGTCTTCATTTCCTTGCCACAGGTAATGTGTTTCTGTGTTTCTTTCTTAAAGTATTAAATTATTGTTGTTAATTACTTTTCTTTGCATCACCTATTATTGTTTCGGGCGTTTCAGTTTCTTTAACTCATTCCCCTAGAAAACTCACTGTTCCAGCTCGTAACAGGACAAACTCAAAGACTTTAGAAAGGCAGGAAATCAAAGCAATGGGACGGTAGTTTGTGGGATTGGAGTGGTCATCTTTCTTTGGAACAGGTTGTATGTAGGCATTCTTCTAGCAAGATGGATAGGCAGAGACGGAAAAGTTTGACCTGGCAAGGTGTGATCACGGAAGCACATTTTTTGAGGACAATGGGAGATATTCCATCAGGACCATACGCCTTCCAAGGTTAAGGCCAGCGAGGGCATGATAAACATCATTACGAACGATTTGAATATTAGACATGAAACACTTTATTATGCTTACATATATGATTTTATAACATGAAGATTAGTTTACATTTGTAAGCAGCCCATATAAAGCAAAACTTGCTTTTCGGGCAACATGCTTTTGATTTCCAGTTTTAGTCGCTATTGTAATATACATATATAAAATTTTCATTATGTAAAACAATCTTCCTCCTTATAGATATCATTATGTACATATGATACAAAAAGACCTAGTTATTACTATCAGTACTGGCCAAGTATGTATTGCTTATAATGTTTCTTAAATGTATGCAATGTAGGTAGTTGTTGAATATGATTTGGCACAGAATTCCAAATTTTAAGACCAGAAAAAGCTAGAGAGTGTTGGAAGACTGACAGGTTATGCTGTAGAACACGGAGATATTCACGGGTGTGGGTGGGATAATTGTGTACTGGTAGTAAGGCTGTCGTGTTAAGTAAGGCTGTCGTATTTCCTCTATCAATTGATTTGTACATATATATACCAATTTGAAATTTGTTTACATCAAAAAGTTTTAAGATATTCATGTTTTTGAATAAAGGTTGTGTATGATCAAAATAACCATGATTCGAAATAATCCTAATGATTTTCTTTTGCAAACGGAACAAGGGAAGCAAGTGAGTAGGGTAAGTGTTACACCAAATCGGTGTACAATACTGAAAATGTGGTAATACATGGGCATTGTACAGTATTTGTAGGACATTGTTTGGCATGAGGTCTTTTACTTGATAAAGTAGTGATATGTTCCTTGATAATTTATGGCTTAAAGTATTTATATTTGCTTTGAATGTCATCCCTTCATCAAAGGTAATGCCTAACATTTTATGTTGGTTAGTTTTTTTAATGATATTGTTGTCATACTTTAGTGGTGGCAATGTATCTATAGTTTTGTTTGTGAATAACATGTAATATGTTTTATTTAAGTTAATGGTTAATCTATTACTAACGCACCAATTTTGTAAATTTTCAAGGTCAGAATTAGCAATTTCAATCATGGATATAGGGTTTTCACCAATAATGTATAAGGTGGAGTCGTCGGCGAAAAGTACGGATTTAGGATGGGGAAATATTTGGGGAAGATCATTGATATATATCAGGAATAAAATCGGGCCTAGTACACTGCCCTGCGGAACTCCATATTGTATATTTCGAGGTAAAGATAAATTATTTAGAATCTAGGTAGACTGTGTTCTGTTGGAGAGATAATCCTTGAACCAATTATGAATTATACCCCGAATGCCATAATGTTTTAATTTTTGCAATAATATGTCATGATTAACGGTATCGAATGCTTTACAGAAATCAATGAAAATGCCAAGTAAGGAATGTTGTGAGTCTAAGGCAGAGTAGATATTTTCAGAAAGTTTATGTAATACATGGAAGGTACTCAAACTTTGTCGAAAACTAAACTGTTGCGGTGTTATAATAGATTTATTTTCAAGAAAATTGATTAAGTATTTTTTCATTAATTTTTCAAAGATTTTAGAGAAGGTACTGAGCAGTGATATTGGTCTGTAATTGCCAAGGTTATCCTTAGGACTATTTTTGTATATTGGGATTACTGTAGCATGCTTAAGAGGGTGTGGAAATATACCCTGCTCGATAGATTGATTGAATAGTTTAGATAATGGAATGGCTATTTGTTCATTATTAGCTTTAATTATAGACACAGGAATCTCATTGGCAGTAGATTTTTGGTTTTTTAGTGATTTTATAACGGATATAACATCACTTGAAATAACAGGAGGGACAGACATAGATAAGGGATAGTCACCACGTAGAAACGTTACTGGATTAATAGTGGCCGGCGGAATGTTGTTATCAAGGTTACCAGCAATATTTGTGTAATACTCATTGAATGCATCAGATATCTGTGAAGGATGTCTAAGTATTTTATTATTTAGTGAGATATAGCTTAGGTATGTTTTTTTGTGATTGTTTTTAAGTTGATTTATTGCATTCCAGGTTTTTCTAGTATCGTTCTTAAAATTTGTAAATATATTCATGTAGTAGGATTTTTTTGAGTTACTGATAATCTTATTTAACATATTGCGGTATACTTTATAATGATTTTCTGTGATAGCACCTACTTTATAGTCTTTATATAGGTTATTCTTAGTTTTAATGGACTTGATAACAGCTGCTGTTATCCATGGGTTGTGCAGTCTTTTTACAGAAATATACTTAGTTCTTAACGGAAAACTACCATTGTGTAATTCATTGATTTTAGTAAGAAATGTACTGAAATTGGTATTTACATTTTGCGAAGATAAGAGAACATTCCAATCTATATTATTAAGTTTATGGGAAAAAAATTGTTGGTTGGCAAGTGTGTAGTGTGTTCTAATAGATTTATATTGAAGTCTCCTATAAGTACGATATTGTTGTTTCCTGTCTTGTCCTGTAATAACATATCAAGTGTGTTAGAAAATTCATTTACCGCAATGTGTTTACTGTTTGGTCTATAGACAGCACAAACTAAGAAATTAAATGTGTGAGTGATTATTTTAATGGTGTTGATTTCTATTTGTTCAATAGCAAAGGTTAATTCTTCAAGTTGTTCAGAGTTCAACAAGTTTGAAATATATATAGGAACTCCACCTCGTGCCCGTGTATTTCTAACAAGATGGTAAGAGTGATAGCCTGTAATTTCATGGAGGTGTTTGTTGTTGTCAGTTAGCCAAGTTTCAGTCACAGCTAATACATCAGGAGGAGAGTAAAGGCTTTTGAGAAATGATTGAATATTATCAGAGTTTTTAGATAAAGATCTAGAATTTATATGCATTATAGTGAATTTGGTCAAATTTTGAGATGAAATAAAATTGTTGTCAGGGTAGTCAGGGTGTGGTGGAGAAGGAGGAACAAGCCCATAGTAATTCAATGTGCAGTTGTCATCAAAAGTTTGAGTGATGAGTTCAGCCTTAGAGACAGATGAGACGGCAGGGGTGACATCTGGGTCAAGTTAGGGAGGGAAAGATAAAGAAGAGAAATTGTTGGAGATATTATTTGGCTAGATGCCAGAAGTTACAAGGAAAGTTAGAACTAGAAAGATTTTAACATTTCCTATTGATGAAGGAGTTTTTGGCAAGTTGAACAGCTTTGGTGTGATTCCGGGCAGAAGTTTAAAGAACATGAGTATCAAGAGATGGAAGGCTGAGGTACCGTTTGTGAACCACCTCTCTATCATGGATAGGACGAGAACAAGCTGAATTGAACTAAGGCTTGTGAGCTTTGGGGCAAGATAAAGTGTGTGGGGTGTACGCTTCCATGCCAGAGACAAAAATCTCCGTTATGCGTTCGGCACAAATAAATGGATCTCTTACACGGAAGCAGTAATCATTCCATGAAAAATCAGAATAGTACCTCCTCAGGTCATCCCACTTAGCCGAGGCATAATGCCAGAAGCACCTTCGCTTCAGTGGATCCTGAGGCGGCACTGGAGCGATAGGACAATAAACTGAAATAAGGCAGTGATCATAGGAGCCTAACGGAGAGGACAGTTTGACAGAGTAAACAGAAGGATTAGAGGTAAGGAAAAGGTCGAGTATTTTGAGCGTATTACCAGAGCGATCAGGAATACGAGTACAGTGCTGCACCAGTGATGGATAGCAAAGTTGAAGGCTTGTTCATCAGATTGATCACTGAAAGAAGATGAAAGCCAAAAGGTGTGGTGAACATTGAAATTTCCAGGTATGGACATCTCGTCAAAAGAAAAGTTAGTTAAGATGATCTCCACCTTGGAAGTCAAATGCTGAAAGAATTTTACATAGTCAGAGTAGTTACGAGAGTGATAAACAGCACTGAAAAAAATTGTGGTAGAGTAACAATTAAGTTTAAGCCAAATTTTTTTTTTTTTTTTTTTTTTTTTTTTTTTACATTAAAAAGGCACTGTCCAAGGGAAAACAAAAACGTAAAAAAAAATCCCGCTTGTCGCCAGACCCTGCAAAGAGGACAGTAGGAGGAATAAAGCAATGAGTAGAGTTCGTATAACATTAGAGGTGTCTTGACACTCCTCTTTTGAAAGAGTTTAAGTCATAGGCAGGTGGAAAAACAGACAAAGGAAGAGAGTTCCAGAGCTTACCAGTGTAAGGGATGAAAGAGTGAAGATACTTGTTAACTCTTGCATTAGGAAGATAGACAGAATAGGGATGAGAAGAAGTAGAAAGTCTTGTGCAGCTAGGCCGCGGGAGGGGGAGAAAGCATGCAGTTAGCAAGTTCAGAAGAGCAGTCAGCATGACAATCGAGGTAGAAGATAAATAAAGATGCAACATTGCGTCGGTGACTTAAAGAATCAAGAAAGTCAGTTAGAGGAGGAGAGTTGATGAGGCGAAAAGCTTTAGACTCCACCCTGTTTAATAAAGCTGTGAGAGTTGAACCCCCCCAGACATGAGAATCATACTCCATACATGGGCGGATAAGGCCCCTGTACAGAGCAAGCAGCTGCGAGGGAGAGAAAAATGGACGCAGACGCCATAGCACACCTAAATTCTTAGCAGCTGATTTAGCAAGAGTAGAGATATAACATTGCCAGTTTGGATTTTTAGTAAAAGATAGACCGAGTGTGTTTAATGTGGAGGAGAGGGGAAGTTGAGTGTCATTGAAGAAGAGGGGATAGTTATCAGGAAGGTTATGTCGAGTAGATAGTTGTAGAAATTGAGTTTTTGAGGCATTGAACAAAACTAGGTTTGCTCTGTCCCAGTCAGAATCTAGTGAAAGATCAGAAGTCCTATAGCATCTCGCCTTGAATAATTTCATTCTTGTTGGGTTGGGCGTCTATTGTACGAAGTTGAAAAATGCAATGTGGTGTCATCAGCATAGAAGCGGATAGGGCATTGAGTCAGATTCAGGAGATCATTGATGAATAATAGAAAGAGAGTGGGTGATAGGACAGAACCCTGAGGAACACCACTGTTGATAGTTTTAGAAGAGCAATGACCGTCTACTACAGCAGCAATAGACCGGTCGGAAAGGAAATTGGAGATGAAGGTACAGAGAGAAGGATAGAATCCGTAAGAGGGTAGTTTAGAAATTAAAGATTTATGCCAGACTCTATTGAAGGCTTTCGATATGTCAAGGCCGAGAGCAAAGGTTTCGCCGAAGTCCCTAAAAGAGGATGACCAAGATTCAGTTAGGAAAGCAAGAAGATCACCAGTAGATCGGCCTTTAAGGAAACCATACTGGCCTAGGGTCCCAGGTTCGAATCTCCGATATTCGCTGACCACTTTTCATTCTTTGATATCACCTCCGAGTGGCCAAAGACTACCCACATTGCTGCCATACTGTCCTCAGACGGGACTAACAACGTTATATGCATCTGAAGCTGTAGCAGCGATTAGCCTCGCACGTTCTCAACATATTCAAGAGAGAACGTAAACATTTGAGGCGTCACTATAAAAATCTGATAACCTACGTCAAATAACAGGCGAGGCAAGTCCATCTGTGCCTCCATAAGCCTACTGGCGCCAACGGTTAATGATATAGAAGAAAATCAGAGGGAAGGTTGTGAGCTGATAGATGCCTCATTATCTTCTTGTTAAAGACAGACTCAAAGGCTTTAGAAAGGCAGGAAATCAAAGCTAGGGGGCGGTAGTTAGAAAGATTGGAGCGGTCACCTTTTTAGGGACAGGTTGAATGTGAGCAAACTTCCAGCAAGAAAAATAGGTAGAAGTAGAGAGACACAGACGAAAGAGTTTGACCAGGCAGCGAGCGAGTTCGGAAGCACAGTTTTTGAGAACAACAGGAGGGACTCCATCTGGACGGTAAGCCTTCCGAGAATCAAGGCCAGAGAGGGCATGGAAAACGTCACAATAAAGAATTTTAATTTTAGGGATGAAGTAGTCAGAGGGTGGAGGAGTAGGAGGAATATGCCCAGTATCATCCAAAGTAGAGTTGGTAGCAAAGATTTGAGCGAAGAGGTCAGCTTTGGAGAAAGAAGAGACAGCTGTGGAGCCATCTGGTTAAAGTATAAGAGGGAAAGATGAAGAAGTAAAATTGTTAGAGATATTATTGGCTACATGTCAGAAATCACGAAAAGAGTTAGAATTGGAAAGATTTTGACATTTTCTATTGATAAAAGAGTTTTTATTAAGTTGGAAAATAGATTTGGCATGATTACGGACAGAAATATATAGGGCATGAGTTTCATCATATGGATGGCTACGGTACCGTTTGGTAGAAACTTCAGAAGATTCAAAAGCGTGGGCACGAGAGCAAGTCATGTCGTTGCGTACATAGACACAACAGCCAGCTTTAGATAAAAAATGATAATAGAGAAAGTAGGAAGCAACAGAGTAGGGGCTGCTGTAATTAGTTTCAGACATTTGGGTCTCGGTGAGGAAAAAAAGATGAGTAGAAGTAGTGTTCACCAGAATGAAAATTAGATCTAAGACTACGAATGTTATAGAAATTGATGTAGAAAAAGTTAGAGGAGTAATCAAGACACCTGGAGTCGCCATCAAGAGAGAGGTATGTCCTGATGACACTTTTGGTCCCCTCCCAAAATAGGGACTCCGAGGCAGTGCGTGTATTTACCATTTTAATGATTTTTTTTCTTAAGAGAGTGTGTATGTAACATGCATGTAAAATAGGGTAAAATGAAAGAAGAGTATGTCATTAGAGAGCATGCTGCGACTGCTTTCTTGTGTTAGTGAGACACGAAAGGAAACGGTCAGGAATGGCACGGGAAGAGTCAACAACAGGCCCCTCACCTCCCGGTGAGATTAATATCAACCGAATTGACAGGTATCTAACTTCTTCCTCCTGGGAAATCATCACTTAATTTTGTTTCTGCTAGGTATACAATTTTAGTTTTTGTTTTTTGTTCTTTAGATAATATGTTAACTCTAATTTTCTTAGTATCATTCTATCTATGTTAGTATACATTTCTTTGATTTGAAAGCAATATATAATAACATAGAAGGAATATTGCCAAGAAACTTAGAGTTAACAGATTATCCAAAGGAAAAAACAGAAATTGAATACCTAGCAAAAAGAAAACTAACTGAGGACACCCATATTAATATTGAGGATAATAATAATCAAAATGTATGGAAGAAGGATAGAAAAGGTAAAAATAAAGATATATGATGATAACAAAATCTATGATAAAGGTGATAAATGTTGAATGTGGAATATGAAAAGCGGAGTTGATAAATACTGTTTAGCACAAACAAATGTGTATGCATACTTTCCCCCCAGAAATATAAACCAAAATATGAAGACGAGGAAATAATAAAAGATACGCAAGAGGCTTAGGAAAGACAATTAGTATCATTTAAAAGGGTAATATTATTGGAAAACTTCACTTTTAGTGAAGTTAGATAGAAGATGTTTCATAGCGAAGGTTAAAATGATTGGGTAAGTAGATTATTGAGACTTACAAAGATACAATGGGTAATCAATTAAACAAAACAATGGAGACAACATAAATCATAAATATTGAGTATGAATTCTTCTTGATTTTATACGAATAACGAGTCAAAGAATACGTTTAATTTTATAAAGTAAAAGAAAAAAAGGAATAAATGGTTTAATGGAAAGTGTACAGAGGGCAAAAATGAAAAAAAGAGCATGAGTGATTTGGCAAAAGTGAGTATATTTAGAAAAGGTATCCTTGAGGCATTTGTCTCATGATCATCCCTTGTGGGTGATCCACAAATTACACTATATTAATGATGATGGGAAGTAAATTATTAAAAAAAAAGGTAGAAAAAAATGTACGGTTGAATTTATGGGATCAGTAATTTCTATATCATTATTGATATTATCATTATCATTATTATAATTATCATCATTATTGTTATTATCATTTCATAGTTATTACTAATACTATTATTATTGTTATTAGCATTATTATTATTATTATTATTATCATTATTATTATTATTATTATTATTATTATCATTATTGTTATTATTATTATTATAATTATCATTATGATTATTGTTATTATTATGAGTTTTATAGAAGAAAAAAAGCTGTTAATCATTGCAATGATTGGTGTGTACGAGAACATCTGTCCTCGTGAAAACTTGTGCAAATTGCTTCTTGGAGGTTGTAGCTTAGAAGGGTGAGAGTTAGTCATGTTAAGGGTGATTTTCCTATAATGTCACTTACAATAAATAAAATTTTTTGTTAAATTGTTACTATGTAAATCGACATGTACAAGGCTTTCAAGGATGATTAATGTGTTAAGACTAAATTACTTGCTGGAATAATTTCACAAAAGAATTAAAACCTAACATGTGATACAGCTCATAAACAAAGCTTCAAAAAACTAAGTTTTGTCTACATGATTGCTTTCTTTCTTATGTGTACTGCTTTATAAGTACAAAACGTTTATCGTTTTCATTTTGGTAGTTTTCTTTTCCTTACAAGATAAATGCATACAAAGATTAAATTATCAGTAATTAAGATTTTTAATGGAATTCCTATTTTATCATTATTGTGTTTAAGTAAAAATAATCGGATAATAGATGTAAAAATTTGTTGTTGACTAAGTCAGAAATATTGCAGTTCCAGATTTTGGGTAGATATTGCATGATCCAGTACTTTATATAATGTAATTTAAAATACAAAAGATGATATTCTTGGATTTAGAACCCTAAACATGTCAGATTTAGTACTCACTCATGCAAAAGTGGCCGTACTACTGTTGTTCCTTGGATGTGAGCTTCATAGAAAAGTGTGTACAAGTATGGTAGAAGGCGATAGCGGATTTCTAAAGCTTTCCGTGAAGAACTGGCAACAGCTTCTCCCCAAACACCTGGATCCTGAGAACACATAATAACATTATCTATTATTGTTTAGGATTGTAATGTTTTAGCGGCATAATATTATAAAGATTTTGATTCAAAGCAATGTATAATGTTTGTTCAAGTTTTATTTGCAAACAATGTCTCATAAACA
>JAPQNM010000034.1:2046343-2071343 GCA_029783475.1 Metacarcinus magister
CCGGGGAGTTGAGCCCTATTGTGATGATTGCTTAGTTCCCCTGACTGTGCGGCACTTGCTGGTCGAGTGCCCCAGTCTGAGGGAATTGCGAGAGCAGTACCTCGCCCAGTGTCGGGGCAGAGATGGGAGTTTCTCTCTCTCTCTGGTGCTGGGGGAGGAGGCACTCTCCCCGGGACATGAAGTGTTAAAATTCCTACAGGAAAGTGGCTTTCTCCACCTCCTGTAGATTTATTTTTCTTTTTATGTAGTATTTATGTAGCTTTTTAATTTTTAGTGTTTTTAGTACGGTGCCAAATGACCTCGATGTTGCGGCACTATGATCTATTGTCACCAATCAATCAATCAATCAATCAATCTACCTGGTATGTGAGAACATGTAATCCAGACATCGTTTTCTGCACACCATTCCCAGATTTTTCGACTGATGTCATTACATGATGTGGATTTTGTGCCACCCATTTGATTCACATAGTTCACTGCTGTCATGTTGTTAGAAAACAACTTAATGTGTTTCCCTCTGATATGATGAATTGATGTAAAGTTCTAATTCTTTTATTGACCATCTACCATTAATTTGTTGATGATTCAGGTAACCACCCCAACTTAAGTTTGAGGCATCAGTGTACAGGTTAATTTCTGTGCCTGATCTAAAAATTTTCCTATCTTGCAGTGCAATGTGAGTTATCCACCAAATCAGATCTGTTTTCATGTCATATGTGATGTCCATCCATTTGTCAAAGTTACCTTTGCCTTTCTGTAATGCTGAAATTTTACCAGTTTCCATTTTTCTATAATGCAGTTTTCCCATTTCCACTGCTGGAATTGCAGCGACCAAGAACCTAATTACTTTGGCCACGTTCCTGATTTGCTTTCGATCACTGTGAAATAATTTAATGCAGCTTTGAATTATTTTCACTTTCCTTCGTTCAGGTAAAGTAACTGTCATTGTCTCAGAGTCAATGACGTTCCCCAAATATTCCAAATGTTGCGTGGGTATTAAGACAGACTTGTCTTCATTAATACAGAATCCCATTTCCCTTAGAAGCTTTACTGTTGAATGTATGCTCTCATAGCATCCTTCTAATGAACTGTGGCATATAAGTGTGTCATCGATGAAACTGGTGATGGTTTATCACCTCTCTCTTAGTGAAGCAAAAATTGGTTTCATTAATTTGGTGAATAAACGAGGCCCTTCTATAACCCCATCCAGAAGGCAGGTGAACTGATAGATCTTCCCTTGCCATTTAAAGCAAAGAAATTTTTGTTTCTCTTCAGCTATTTTGACCGAGTAGTAAGCATGCCTAAGATCGACAGAGGCCATGTAATCACCTTTGTTAACAAGCCGAATTGCCTGTTCAAAGTTTTCCATTTTGAAGTGTTTATAATTAATGTGTTTGTTTAGTTTTTCCAGATTAAGGATCATCCTAAAACCTCCATCCTTTTTCCTCCACAGAAAAATTGGGGAAATAATTTGCTCCTCCTGTTTGTGTGTTTGCTTTATAACTTTAAGATCTAAAAGCTTTCCAATTTCCTGCGTGGTAATGCTCTTTTCCTCCTCACTAAAAACATATTCAACATCTTCAGAAAATAGGTGACTGATATCATCAACATTAATGTTCAGATGACAATGTGCAACAATATCCAGAATATGAGGATCATTGGTTAATTTTTGCCACTCATGCACAAAATATTGAGGTCTGTCAGCTTCAAAATTATGACTCACCTCAGTTATTGCCGGGGATAGTTGTGTCCCCGGCCTCGTGATTTTTTTGCCTCCGAAGCCTGCCGTGGGAAGGACTGTCGGTGGTCATTCCTGTATCCATATGTCCGCTGGCTATAGGGGTGGAACCTGGACGAGAATCCTCTGTAGGGGGTTTTCCCAAAGAAGCCTCTGACTCTTCGGGCACTGAACTTCCAATTTTGAACCGGTTTCTTCGTTGTTATCTTGTTTCAGTTTCTCAGACTCCTCGATGTGCTTGGCAGATTGAGAAACGTCATCGCCGAATAAGAATCTAGTCAAAGGCACCTTATTTGAGCACAAGTGAGTATTTCTGGTTAATTTCGCGTTTAATGATGAACCTGCGTGTCAAATTGTTTATGTGGTTAGCATTTCCTAGTAATGCTAGCGCACCATTGAGCATGTGTACTTCGTGGGCCACATCTGGGTGTTCATCTTGGGCGATCTTATCCAGCACCGTGAGTGACTTGGTGACTATTGAGGCAGCTTTTATTATGTCCTTACTGACTTCTTTCATACGAAAGTCAGCCCTTTTTGCATCGGCTTTCAGCGCATCTAACACTTGTGTGTTACATTCAAACGGGGCTAAAGCTTGACAGTTGCTCGGTCTTTTGACAATGTCATCCTCCAAAATCTCTTTGTACTCATCCTCCCGCATGCCATTGTCAAACACATGATTCACCATAGTGGCAACATGCTTGTCAATCTCAGCGTCCACGGCCCCATAAGTCTTGGCGCACTGCAGGAGTACACTACCAGTGGGCACTACATCCTGAATATCACTGTCACTACTGGAATCATGCTGCTGAACTGATTGAAAACCAGAAAAGCCAGGGCTGGAGCCGTACCCAATCACCTCTGTGGACGTCTGTTTACATTCTCTCTGACGTCGGCAGCGCCGCCGGGGCCCACGCATCTCTCCTCCTTCAATTCCTCCATATCAGCCCATAACTCAGCCAAAGCTTCCATCACCATGGCCCAGGAAGGAGAACTAACCTCGTCCCGTGACGTAGATGGTCGAGGATGTGTAGGAGAAGGCACACACTCACCTCCCATGTCTGAGCCGTGACTCTGGGCATGTTATGTACCCTTCCAGAACCTTCCCGTTGAGAAGGACCGCTCCTGGACGTGGACGAATCCTTCCAATATTCACGATTCTATTAGAGATAAAGTGCTTCGCTTTGTTTGATCTTACCAATGATCTTGAAGCCATTGTTACGAGTGGTGCTTGAGAGATCGGTAGTTATAGTCATTTATGGTAATATTATCAAAGCCACAGAAAATTTGAAATACCTCTATTAGCCTACATTTGAATAAATTGAATAAGTTCAGCTCCTTTAGTCGTTCTTTGTAAAGCTTGTTGGTGACCAGAACTGAATACAATAGTATTCTAGATGAGGTCGTACAAGTGCATTTAATGATGCAAGGATACCATTTTCAGATTTGTACCCAAAAGTTCTTCTAATGAAGCCGATTAGTTTGTTATCTGTCTTAACAGCGTCTGAACAATGTTTACTTGGTTTATTAGTTTTGTGTACATACACAAAAATAATAAAACTAAGATAACAAAAAAGGAGGAACAGCAAACGTTCACCACACAGGGGAGCGGCTTAGGAGGTCTGCTTCCACGTTATCACGACCAGCAATGGGAACTATCTGGCTAAAGGGCCCATCTTGTCAGTCTGTCATTCAAACTTTATGACTTCTGCAGATAAACAAGAGGTTCCGTCTCCAGAAAGAACTCTTTCCCTCGGATGTAGTAGTCAAACTTTGTGATCCCGAACAAAATCGCAAAGGCTTCTTTCTTGATGGTCGAGTACCTGCGTTCACGATCTAGCAGCTTTCAACTGGTGTCGGCTACAGGGTGTGGAAATCCTTCAAAGTACTGGAGAAGGACAGCTCCTACCATGAAGCTCGACGCATCTGTTATGAGGACAAAAGGCAATGAGGTGTTAGGTAGTCACAGGACTGAATGTGGCGTCCTTAAGTTGGTTAGATTGCGACAGCAGATCTTCATTCCAAGGTAAGTGCTCACACTGGGGTTTTCTGAGAAGGTCTGAGAGAGACCCGGTGAATTTTGAAGCCATGGGAATAAAGCATCTATAAAAAAAAACATCCTTATTGCGGAGATTCTTCTTGGTTGTTGGAGGGCTGATCTCCTTTAGAGCTTCAGTTTTGTTTTGCATAGGGCGAAGGTACACTCCATCAATCACGAACCCAAAGTACCGAACCGAAGGGAAACCGAACCGGTACTTAGAGGGTTTTGCTGTTAGCTTGTGATGACGTAGCCGCTCCAGGACAGATGTCAGTGCTGCCAGGTGACTGAGCCAATCTGATGAATAAATAAAGATGTTGTCTAAGTAGAAGGAGACATTAGGTAAATCAGCCATCATGCCTCATGAGGCATAAAGAGGTGACGAGACCGAAGGGAAGTCAACAAAATTCCATCAAGCCTTGGTGTGTGGAGAAAGCAGTGAGAGGTTTGGTACGGTTCATCAAAGAAATCTGGCAGTAGGCTTTGCACAAATCCAGTTTTGAAAAGTAGGTAGCTCCTGAAAATTAGTATAAATCACCTTCGACAGAATATGTGGGTTCAGCATCAAATGTGGTAACAGAATAAAGCTGCCTGTAATCGATGGCCATCCAGTAACTTCCACCAGACTTACGAACCATTACAGTGGGAGAACAGTGCGGTGAGGAAGAAGGCTGGATAATCCCGAGGTGGAGGAGGTCGTTGACCTTCTTCTCAAAGGAAGGTCGTAAATGAATTGACACTGGATAGTTCTTGACTTTAATCCTGCTGGTGGGAGTCAGGATGATGTCATGCTGTAGTGTGTCATGCAACCAGGTGCCTCTGAAAAAATGTCATCAAAAGTAGAAAGCAAGTCCTCCAGTGATACACGCTTGTCCCATTCAAATGATGGGTTGCTATCAGGCAGAGCGCTGAAGACCGAGTCAGACGAAGGAGAAACCAAAAGACAAGGAAAAAAGGTCATCGGCATCCTCAGACTCGAACAGTCTTCTTGATCTGTCATCATTCTCCGACACTGAAACCTGATCCATGACGTGAGCTAAGTTCATCTGTGCGTGACGAAAGTACCTTTTATAGGATGTTGGCGTGGTACAGCCTAGGACCTCTGGGGTCATCAACAAGGTAGTCAACTTTATTGCATCTCTCTAAAACTTTAAATGGACACCTCCACGAGACAAGCAATTTCTTATTAGGGTCAGGAAGAAGAAGAAGAACCTCGTCAGCCAGCTTAAACTGTCTATCTTGGAACAACAGGTCAAAATAAGACTGGTACTTGGCTGTACTTACGTCAGCTTTATGGGCAGCTAGTTGGGAACACTCAGTCATCTTATCACTGGTCTTGTTGACGTACTGCAGGCCGGTCCTATCTTCTTCCTTCAGTTGACTGTCTTCCCACAAGTCCTTCAAAACAGTTAAAGGTCCTCTTACACTCGGACCGTACAGGAGATTGAAGGCAGAGAACGCTCCGAATATGATAAGGAATAACATAACGATGCCATTCTCTAGGCTTCTCACTACAAAGCTTTCATAAGACAGCTTTGAGAGGCCCAAGTAATCTCTCCACGTGTCCGTTTCCGCTGGGATGAACGGCATGGTAAAGTGAGGTTTCATGCCGAGCAGCTTTTGAACCTCAGCTATCAATTGAAATGTAAACTGGGTGCTTCTGTCACTCATGACTTCATGAGGTATTCCTACACTGGAAAAGATGGAAAGCAGTGCCACATCGACAGAAGCAGAGTCAACATCCTTAAGTGGTATGGCTTCCGGGAATTTGGCAAAATCAATTAACGTAATAATGTACTCATGTCCCTCCGCATAAGGGGGTGAGAGAGAGCTGACTATGTCCATGGTGGCGAAGGGTTCAGTAACTGTAGGCAAGAGCTTAAGAGAGACAGGCTTAATCCGACCCTTATGAGGCTTACGTTGGCATATACCACAAGACCAACAGTAATCCCGAATATCGGCACCAATGCTGAGCCAAAAAAATGCTCACCATTTATTCATTCCGTTTTCCAATAGAGGGCTTTTTTGGGCCACTTAGAGCACAACATGGTGACAATCGGAGGGAACAACAAACGTCTGTGTCATGAGTTTTCTGACCTGGTGGCATATTCCTGAAGTTTGGAACACTACATCCTATCTGATAAATTAGAACCAGTCACAGCACGTTCTGAGCCAGGCCCAGTGCTGCCAGTTTATGACATCATTACCTATCATTTATCTACACATTTGTATCAAATATATGTGAAATATTCCTTCGGAAAAGTAATCGTAGCAACGGTTGAAATGCATATAACAACGTTATGGATAACTGCAAGAGGTCAGTTAATGACCTACACGAAGCAGTTCCTTGTCCCCCACTCTTGGAGTAATCCAATATTTAGCCATCCCACCTGTCATCCCTATCCATACTCTGATCCAACCGTCTTTAAAGCTACCTATTGACTCAGCACTTACTACGTGTCTACCCAGCCTATTCCAATCGTTCACGACTCTTTGTGAACCAATATCTACCTATGTCTGTCCTGAATCTAAGTTTTTCTAGCTTGTACCCATTTCCACGTGTCCTATCCTGACTACTAAATTATAAAACCTGATCAATGTTTCCCTTATTAATTCATTTCACCCATTTGAAAACCTCAATCATATCCCCTCTTGCCCTCCTTCTCTCTAGGGAGTGGAGATTAAGACGTTTTAACCTATCTTTGTAGGGTAAATTTCTCAGCCCCTGAATCATCTTGGTCATTCTTCTCTGGACTGCCTCCACGGAGCCTATATCCTTCCTATAATAAGGAGACCAAAACTGAGCTGCATAATCTAGGTGGGGTCTTACTAGCGCTAAATACAACCTCAGAATGACCTCAGAACTCCTATTTGTCACACACCTACTAATAAATCCCAGTATCTTATTGGCCCTATTTCTAGCTATAATACACTGTTCCCTGGGGCGCAAGTCACTGCTTATTTGAACTCCTAAGTCCCTCACACTATATGACCTTCCTAAGGTATTGTCATTTAGTATGTAGTCTACAGGCCTATAATGTGTAGTCTACAGGCCTAGGTAGCACAGTGATGGAATATTTGGTGAAGGTGATGAAAACTGTGATGAACTCTGCGTGTCTGGTGACAGTAGACACGTATTGCCAGTCTATGATGTCATCAAAGTGTGAAGCAACGCATCATAAATGGATTGCTACGCCCTAGATTTTGAAGAGTATGGCTTTTGTACTGTCGAAATTCACCAAGAGTCTGCTTCCCTTAAATTCAGGACTAATGTAGCGTCTCGTGAAGAGTTTCAGCGATGGGAAGAAGTCTTTTCTGTGAGGAATAACATGTGCCTCAACTCCTATAAGCCTGGCAGCGCAGAAGGTTACCAGCTTACCGCACATGCGCAGAAGCCATGTCTCATTTGCTCAAAGGGGTCGCATTTCCTCATGTCACAGGGGTAAGATTGTTAAATGTCCTTCTAAATGTTGTAGTTTTCACTCAACAATAAAATTCTATTAGTAATATTAGACTATGCATATCGTCATATAGTACATTAGATCGTAAAAACTTAATTGAAGTAGAGCATAAATTGATAAAGAAGAAAGATAAAAAAGCATAACCGATTACTTCAAGGACCCATGTCGCATGCAACAAGATGTAGCCTGTTGCCTAGTATTGAACACTTCCTATCAGTTGCAGGAAGGATTCCATGTTGAAAGCAACATGATGAATGGGTCTCAAGAAAAAAACATATTTTTTATAGAATATAGGAAACTTGCGGTTCTATGGGATATATGCTTGACAGATTACAAGAATAACCATGCTAAACTAGAGGTATTGAGTAATTTATCAATAAAATCATTTTGAACAATGTTACTGCCAATAAAATGTTCTTCCACCATCGTTTTGCGAGCGTTATACAACACTAGATATGCAGCAGCAACGACCGTCTGCTGAGACATCGTGTTGACAACTGGCTTAGTTTTTGTTGAATTGGTGAAAAATGTTTTGTGGCATTCAACAGTTAACATAGGATGTAGCATGCTACAAGCAACAACGATGCTGCCTTGTTGCAGGCATGTTTCCTGGTTGAAAGCTGCATTCAACATATTTGTTGAAAGCCAGTCAAATCGCTTGCTACATGTTGCCTCGCTGAATTTGCGCCTTGACGGGTATTGTCTAACATACATCTCAATTTGTTTGTCTATACTTGGCCACCAAACAAGTTCGAGCAGCTGCTTTTTTTATCTCACTATTCCCTGATGGTCTGCATGTAGGTCCTTGAGAAATTGGCCTCTTAACTTTTCTTGCATTACTACTCTAGCTCCTCTAGCTCCTCTATCTCCTCATTCCCCATATGTTTGGTGGGCCGATACTCTAAGTCATATAAATACACAGCTAGAATAATGTCCCACCTTTGCAGTCTGGCTGTCACCATTGTTGGTAATCCAGTTTTTGGACCCACGATAGTAAGAAGAGTGAGAAGAGGCTGATGGTCTGTAACAGGTGTCAATTTATCTTTTCCATATGAATACATATGAAATTTTTTTTTTTTTAACTCCATACACTACAGCTAACCCTTCTTTCTTTGTATGGGAGTAATTTCTTTCAGCCTGGTTGAAAGAGCGGGAGACAAAGACTATTGGCCTCTCTGACTTGTCTTGCATTAAATGAGCAACGACTGCCCCTAATCCATGAGATGAAGCATCACATACTAGCTTTAATGGTAGACTAGGTTGAAAATATACAAGGAATCTGGGAGAGGTGATTTCTTCCTTTATCTTCTGAATTGCTTCCCTACAGGCTGTTGACCAGTACCATTCAGTATTTTTTTTAAAAAGAATATACAGGTGTTGAGCAATCTCAGCAAGGTTAGGAACAAATCTGCTGTAGAAAACAACTAAACCCATGAATGCTCTCAGTTCTATATTTTGGGGCTCCTTAGCCATTTTTATTGCATTAATCTTCTCTATGGTGTTGTGAATACCGTCCTCATCCACTTTAAACCCCAAATACTCTACGGAAGACACTGCAAAATGGCGCTTTTTTTTGCAAATTTTTAATCCATTTTCCTTAATGATTTTTAATACTGTCCTGAGTCTCTCTAAGTGTTCCACTTCATCTTTGCCAACAATAAAAATGTTATCAACAAAACATAGAGTAACCTACAATCCTGTGAACAATTTGTCCGTAGTTTGTTGCCACAAAGCCGGGCTGCTGGCGACACCATATGGCAGCCTCTTGGGACGAAATAACCCTAAATGGGTACTGAATGTGCATATATCCTGAGACTCTTTGTCCATAACCAATAGCTGAAATGAATCCTTGAAATCAATTTTGAAAAAAAATATTACAACCTCCTAGAGCAGCAAACATGTCATCTGATTTGGGAAGCAAGTGTTGTGACATTTGCAACTGAAGGTTCACTGTTACTTTATAATCCCCACACAGTTTAATGGCACCATCACTATTGACTACTGGTACTATAGGGCTTCCCCATTCCGATTAGGTAACCTTTTCCAATGTATTGTTATATACCAGTCTCTGAATCTCTTGTTTTACGTTGGGTTTTAAGGCAATAGGACAAAATTGTGGTTTGTTATCCAGTTTCAGGAAGAAAGTGACAGTCCTACCTATAACTGTACTTAATCCTTCATTAAATATGTCCTCATGCTGTGCTACTAATTTAGCTAAACCCTCTTTTGGCTTACTGTTATCTACTTTGAATATGCTATGCCAATTCAGAGGTATGGTATTTAGCCAATGTAATCCAACCAGAGACTGTCTTTGTCCTCCAACTATGGTAATGAGCATACATTTATACTCATGGTTATTGTACCTTACATCAACTTTTGCTGTTTCCTTAACATCAATGCTTTTGTGGTTGTAGTCTCTCAATTCTGTGACACTCATTTATTATGAAATTAGGAATTGATCTAACCATCTCAGATACAATTGTTACATCTGCAGCTGTATCTTACTCAATTTTAACGGGGTTACCATTCACTTTCACATCAAGCAAAATTCTATTAATGTTCTCTCCCACTGAATTCATTCTGGAAGCAAAATCCTGAGTGACTTCATGACCTTAATCTACACATTCTAATGGTGGGTTGTAGTGAGTAATTTGCCTCAGACAATTATGTGGCTGGGTATACATGTTTTTTTTCTGTTCTACAATACTGCTTAAAATGCCCAGGTATTCCACAAGCTTCACACTTTTGGTTATTAGCAGGAAATTTGTCAAGTTCCCTTAAGTCATGATTTCTATTACCACATTTAGTGCAAGGTTTTACTGGTTTATTCTCAGCTTGTGTAAAACTTGGCTTTCTTTGGTTGCTACCTTCAATGATCTTAGCTTGTTTCTCTGTTGCTTCCATAGCCCTAGCTATTTGTAAAACCTTATCCAGAGTCAAGTCTTTCTCTTGAGAGTATTTTATGTCTTACACTTAAGAACATTTCGCAGACCAATTGGGTTGACGACTGGTGCGCTCTCAGATTGTATACAGTAAGTTGACTGTGGTGGTGGTGCGATTGGGTCAACCTTAAATCTTGCATTCTTCCAGTGGTCATCCAAACGGTTCTTAAACTGATTAACTAATCCAGCCTCACCAACTTGAGGAGGAAGTCCATTCCACATATTAACTGTCCAATAGTAAAAGCTATTGCTTTTTACACCAAACACACCATCAACTAGACAATGCTAGAATAGCTATCTGCTATGTTGACGGCTTGGTCTTAACTGTGAAGATTAACACTTTCTATCACTAGATCTAATATGGCATTATTAGCATCTTGAAACTCACAGGTCTCTGATAATCTTTTTAGTCTAGTAACAAAAGTATGTTAATTCCTCTGGTTCTTGCTGAATTTGTCTCATCAATTCTCTTCCTCTAACTGACTGTCTTGATTCTTTAAGTCACCGACGCAATATTGCATCTTTATCTCATCTACCAATATTTTCATGGTGACTGCTCTTCTTAACTTGCTAACTGCATGCCTCTACCCGTCCTGCGGCCTTGCTGCACAAGACTTTCTACTTCTTCTCATCCTTATTTTGTCCATCTTTCTAATGCAAGAGTTAACCAGTATCTTCACTCTTTCATCCCTTACACTGGTAAACTCTGGAACTCTCTTCCTTTGTCTGTTTTTCCACCTGCCTATGACTTAAACTCTTTCAAAAGAGGAGTGTCAAGACACCTATAATGCTAACTGGACTTCCATCCCTTGCTGCTATTTATCTTACTGTCTTCTTTACAGGGTCTGGTGACAAGCTGGATTATATTATTGTTGTCCCCTGGCCAGTACTTTAAAAAAAACATGTTCATACCTTTTATTTGCTTGTGTAATGCTCCTTTTTTTTGTAACCATAAATTAGGTCAACTACCCCCCCCCGCCCAAGAGTTGAAACTCGCATAGTGGAAGGAGAAAATGAGAAATGAAGGGGGGTTGTTGTTAATATTGAGTAACTATAGTTATCTAGGTATTCAGGTAGAAAAAATTGGGACGAGGTAATTATAAGGTGAAGTAGTTACACACCTTAAGGGTAGTTTTGCGAAAGGCTGTTTATCCTAGGAGGCGTATGTCGGGAAATTACTGTATTTCAATACCCTCCTGTATTCACTGGCCTCCGCGCCATAATCCTATTTTTTTTCTTTACTTACGGTGGAATAGTATAAGGAAGAGTAGTTATTTTAGCATAACATATGGAAGAGTTTTGTAGGTTCCAATAATGGGTTGATGTGAGCAAGACGGAGAAATTCGAGGATGTGGTAATTGTAATATTTATTTCGTAGGGGAAGAATAATTGAGACTGAAGGGTGTTGTAGTTATGATTCTAATTAAAATTGAAATTTGGGTAAATGAATGGTATGTCGGGGGAAATTAGAGTATAGATATAATTATTAGGGAGTTAAGTATAGATAGAGGTATATGGCAACTCTGTTGTTTTGCTGGTAGCCGGCTGTCCAAGTGTACAGCATTCGATCGCTACCCTCCTTCGTGAACAAGTATGAATTTATAGCTCTGTTACTAGTTAGCTAAGCTACAGAGTTAATTCTTAAAAATCATGAAGTGTGTTATATGTGTTAAGCTTGTCATTTCTAGAGAGTGTGAATAAGTGTAAAGAAAATCCATTATAGTGTATTTAACGCCAGGGCTAATGTGTTTTTTTTTCTTCTGGGATTCGATTGCTACCTTCCTTCGTGAACAGATTTCGATCTCAGTCCACCTCCACGTCCAGGCTGTTGCTGTTCAAAAGTCTAGATCAATGAAGCCAGCCAAGTGATATGGGAAAGTCTAGCAGGTTAGAAATTAGTAATCTAGGGCAAGTGATAGGAAGGAATTACACTGCGAAGGTGATGGTAGGTAACAAGTGGTTGCCACGTGTTAATTGGCTGTTGTTAAGGCGTCGTTAATACCTCAGTTTCCTCGTCTTTCGCTCTCAGATCCGAAGGAATATTCCATCTGAGACAAAAGAAGAGTGATAGGAATTAACTTGGCCAATTGTTTAGTAGTGGTTGAAAAGTGTTATTTTTTTTTTTGCACACAAGCTAACTAGTGGTAACCCTCATCTATTTATTTTCGAATGTGCTGGTCATTCATCAAGTGTTAAGTGATACTTCTATATTTATAAGTAATTATCAAATATATATTTTTTCGATACTTCATCTTCAAATATCATTATCCCTGAACTCCCTACCCTCTGACCGATTGACAAGGAAAGTGAGACCGAACCTACTATTTATTTTTATTTATTTTGGTGTGTAAATACGCAAGTATTACACTGGAGGGGCGAAATAGTTATCTAGGGCTGTCTGCGCCTTCTGCACTGTAGCAGGCAGGGGGAAATATCTCTTGTACCTCTGGCCTTGCTACATGAAGCAATAGAGCACGTTTCTGGTTGTTGTTGCAGACCCAGGTGGCTGCAAGGTAAAACTCTAAACTTTCCATCCACTTCTTCCACCTGGTGACCACTGACGATGGTTCCTCAGTCACCAAAAATGCTGGGGGCTGTGACAAGTCTAAAGGCATCTTGTACTGCTGTGCTGATTGCTGCGAGTAGTGCAAATTTGAACCCAGAGCCTCTTCAATTCTTGCAGCAAGCCTGCTAGGGGTGACGTTGCCCGTATCTTCTCATCACTGTTATGTTCCACGCTAGACTATACTTGACGTACCTGTAATATGTTACCAAAATTCAGTCGTCTTGTCTGCAGTACAAATGTAGTTATGTTATTCCATACTCTTCGCCACTGTTATGTTCCACGCTAGACTATACCTGAGGTACCTGAATTATATTACCAGATTTGAGTCATCTGTCTGCAGTACAAATATAGTTATGTATATCCCATACTCTTCGCCAAATCCTCATCAAATTACTGTGGGGCATGAGGAGTCACTACACTTTCTAATTATTTATTAGAAGAGCAATGGCCTGTAAAAGTAACATTTTTTATGTGGAAGCTTCTGGTACCTATAAGTAGTATAATAAATATAAACAATAAGTCAAACAAACACAAATAACCCTGATCCTCCTATTGGGGGATGTAATACCATAACTGAAATAAACATAACAAAAAGTAATAATGATATTAATAACAAAATAGTGTCTAAAGTTCGTACACACAAGGGAATGCAGGAAAGACGTTGTGGCTTTGATATTTATTAGAGAAAGGGCACGTGGTAAGGTACAGCGTAGGAAGTCACAGCGATGTGTGTGTGTGCTTGGCTGAGTTGTGCGGAAGACTGCAGTGCTCCCTCCAATTTTGCGTGAAATTGGTCGACATTGCAAGCCGCAAAATGTGACATACGTGAATCATGAGCGGGTGGCATCTCTGTTGGAGATGCCATTTGCAAAGGTTGGGTGCACTACCCACGTTTGTGTGTGTGTGTGTGTGTGTGTGTGTGTGTGTGTGTGTGTGTGTGTGTGTGTGTGTGTGTGTGTGTGTGTGTGTGTGTGTGTGTCTTGCAGATCACGAGTTTGACTCGTGATCGCCAGCTTTTACTATCGTGGAGAGAGCTTACAGCTCATTATATCGCAATGTGTGTGTGTGTATTTACCTAGTTGTATTTACCTAGTTGTATTTTACAGGGTTCGAGCAGGGCTCATTATGTCCTGTCTCCATATCTATATTTATCCAACTTCTTCTTAAAATCATGTATGCTGGCTGCCTCAACAATCTCCTCTCTCAGTCCATTCCATACATCCACAGTTCTATTTGGAAAACTATACTTCTTCACATCTCTTGAACATGGACTCTTTCCAACCTTCTTTGAATGCCCTCTCGTACGTCTTGATGCATCTTCCGTCAGTATCACCAGGTCTTGTCTATCTATCTTTTATTTCCCACTAACGATTTTGTACATAGTTATTAAATCTCCTCTCTCTCTTCTATCTTGCAGCGTTAGCAGTCCCATTTCCTTCAATCTATCCTCATATTCTAGATCCTTCAGTTCCGGTACCATTCTTGTGGCTGTCCTCTGGATCCTTTCCAACTTCTTGACATCCTTCTTCTTATGTGGAGACCACACCACTGCTGCATATTCCAACCTAGGACGCACCATGGTAGTCAGAATCTTCATCATCATGTCCTTGTCCATATAGCGAAATGCCACCCTAATGTTCGATAACATCCTGTATGTTGAGCCAAATATCCCACTTATATGTCTTTCTGGCGACAATGTGTCCTGAATAATCAGCCCTAGGTCCTTCTCCTCCCTTCTCTTCGTAATCACTTCCTCCCCCATTTTATACTCCCATACAGGTCTTCTTAGGCTCTTTCCCATCTCTAACACATGGCATTTCTTGGCATTAAAATCCAATTTCCACTTCTGGCTCCATTCATAAATCTTATCTATATCTCTCTGCATCTCCATGCAATCATCATGGCTCCTTATCACTCTGAAGATCTTAGCATCATCAGCAAATAGATTTATGTAACTGTTCAATCCCTCATGCATATCATTTATATATATTTGAAACATGATGGGTGCCAATACTGACCCTTGGGGCACGCCACTTAACACTTCACCCCAACTTGAACAGGTGTCTCTGATTACAGTTCTCATTTCCCTGTTATGTAGGTAGTCCCTCACCCATTTCAATATAGTTCCACTTAATCCACCTACGTGTTCCAACTTCCACAACAGCCTTCTATGAGGTACCCTATCAAATGCCTTTTTAATGTCTAGGTAGACTGTATCGACCCATCCATCTCGTTCTTGCACCACATCTATCACTCTTGTATAAAAGCTTAGCAAATTTGTCACACAAGATCTTCCTTTCCTGAAGCCAAATTGACAATCAGATACAACATCATTCTCTTCCAAATACTCCAACCACTTCTCTTTAATTATTATTTCACAGAGTTTTCCCACGACACTCGTCAGCGACACCGGTCTGTAATTCAGTGGCTCAGTCTTCTTTCCTCCTTTGTATATGGGCACTATGTTTGCTCTCTTCCACTCTCTTGGCACTCTCCCCTCCATCATTGAGGTGTTGATCACATCCCAAATTGGCTCCTCCAGTTGTTTCCTGCATTCTTTCAATGTCCAGTTTGATACTTCATCCGGTCCCATCGCTTTCCTCACATCCAACTTTTCCAACAATTTGCCAATTTCTTGCTTCTCCACCTTTACTTCTTGCAACCCTACCCGTCTCACCTCTTCTCTTGGTTCAACAAACTCTTCTTCCACACTAAATACAGACTTAAAACTCTCATTCATGACTTCACTCATCTCCTCTGCTTTTTCATACTTCTTCCCACCTTTTTCTAGCTTGTCAATAGTCTCTCTATTTGTCAATTTCCCTTTAATGTGTCTGTAAAATAACTTAGGCTCTTCCTTACACTTCTCCACTATATCCTTTTCAAACCTTATCTCTTCCTCCCTTCTTATTCTAACATACTCATTTCTTGCCTCCTTATACAGCTCTCTATTGTTATCATTTCGATGTTTCTTCAGCTTCCTCCATGCTGCATCCTTTATCTTCTTCGCTCTTGCACACCTGGCATTGTACCAACTATATTTACTTTCTTTTACTTTATACACTGGCACATACTTCTGTACTCCCTCCTTGTATTTTTCCAGAAACTTTTCATATTTGTCCTGCACTGTCATTCCTTTCATAATTCTTTTCCACTCTATACTCCCGAAAAACTTCCTTAATTCAGCAAAATTTGCCTTGGCGTAATTCAATCTCCCTTTTCCTGTGATCCTCCCTCCTCATTTCCGCTTTCTCATCTTGGATTCCCACCTCTATCACTATATGATCACTTTTTCCCATTGGGCTCAAGTATTTAATTTCTGGACGTAGTTCAGGTCTCTTGGTGAACACCAGGTCTAACATAGATGGTTCCTCTGTCCCTCTGTACCTGGTGAATTCATCCACCCACTGCTCCATTGTGTTCTCCATTGCCAATTGCATCAGTTCCTCACTCCATGACTCAGCATTACCATAAACTTCCATTTCTTCCCAATTGACACCTTTACAATTAAAATCTCCCAGTAGTAATACTTTGCTGCACTTACTAATCATATTTTCAAGGCACTTTATCACCTCCTTCCGCATTTCCTTGTGTTCTTGTCCCCATGCATTAGTGTTTGGTGGTGCATACGCTACTATGATCTTCCTCCTTTCCCTTCCACTGGTCCTGATTGTAATGCTTATGACCTCAACCATGCCAACACCATATTGCACATCCTCCACATGCACATCATCTCTAACCACTATTAATACACCTCCTCCACCCTTACCCCTTCTATCTCTCCTCCATATGTTATATCCCTCCTCTTTGAAATTCAGTTGAATTTCCTCTCTTAGTTTTGTCTCAGTCAGACACAACACTTCCGGTCTTTTATCCCTTAAATAGTGTGTGTGTGTGTGTGTGTGTGTGTGTGTGTGTGTGTGTGTGTGTGTGTGTGTGTGTGTGTGTGTGTGTGTGTGTGTGTGTGTGTGCATATTTACCTAGGTTTAATATACAGGAAAAGAGCTATGCTTGTACTGTCCCGTCTCCAAATCTACTATTATCCAATTTGCTTTTGAAATCATGAATATTTCTTGCATTAATTACTTCTGCATCAAGTTTATTCCAGGCTTCTATGCTCTATATGGGAAGCTGTATTTTTTTTCATGTCTCTCTTGCATGTAGTCCTTTTCAGTTTCTTCTCGAGTCCTCTTGTTATTCTGTCGTCCCACACAAACAAATCATCTCTATCAATTTTCTCCAGATCTTTTGAGGCTCTATACACTGCTATAAAGTCTCTCCTTTATCTTCTTTTCTCAAAAGTTGGTAGTTTCAGCCTAGAAAGTTTCTTCATAAGGTAAATTTTCAGATTTGGAGCCATTTTTGTAGCTGCTCTTTGTAATCTCTCAAGCTTCTTTATACCCTTCTTTTTATGGGGATCAAATTACTGTCGCATATCTAACTTTGGTCGAATCAATGATGTTATCAACTTGTTAATCATCTCTTCATCCAGATATTTGAAAGCCATTCTTATTTTTCTCAGCAGCTGATATGTATTTCCTGTGATTTTATTAATGTTTCTCTGGTGACAAATTATCTGTAATCCATACTCCCAAATCTTTTTCAACATTTATTTTGTTTATCCATTAATTTCCCATCGAATACTTTCTTCTTTGTCTCATTCTACTACAGTCTATGTCCAGCACTTTACACTCTTTGGCATTAAACTCCATTTTCCAAAGTTTACTCCATTTGTGAATCTTATCTAGATCCTTTTGTAAATGCTCACAGTCCTCTTAACTTTCAATTTTTCTTAGTAATTTGGCATCATCTGCAAATAGACTCATATAACTATTCACTCTCTCTTTCATATCATTTCCATAAACCAAGAACATCACTGGGGCCAATACTGATCCTTGAGGAACTCCACTTTTCACACTGCACCATTCTGACTTCCGATTTTCTATTACTGTTCTCATTTCTCTGTTGCTCAAAAAGTCTTCAATCCATTTCAGCAAACCACCTTCCAATCCTCCTACATTTTCTAGTTTCCAGAGCAGTCTCTTGTGAGGTACCTTGTCAAAAGCCTTCTTGAGGTCCAGGTAGATACAATCAACCCACCCTTCTCTTTCATGTGTCACATCAATCATCGTCAAGTAAAAGCTTAGTAAGTTCGTTATACAAGACCTTCCTCCTCTAAATCAAAACTGACCACCTGAGAGTGTGTTTGTCTCTTCTAAAAACTTCAACCATCTCCACTATTTTTTCACAAATTTTTGCCACAATGCTTGTAATGATATTGGTCTGTAATTTAATTGTTCTTCTTTGTCTCCTCCTTTGTGAATTGGCACAATATTTGCTCTTTTCCAATCTAGTGGTATATACTATGTAACTTTACTGCTAGCTGGTTACTGCATTCTTTCATTATCTAATTTGACACTCCATCTGGACCTGGCGCTTTTCTCACATCTTGGATTTCCATCAATTGTTTTACTTATTTTACGTCTACTTTTACGTTTTCCATTAAATATTCCATTGCTATAATTTTATTCATTCTAAATTCACTTTTTCTTGTATATACAGTCTGAAACCACTTTTTCATTACCTCAGCCTGTTGTAATGCATTTTTCTACACTGTGCCTTCTACCTTCAGCTTGTCTACTCCCTCCCTTCTTTTCATTATCCATTTATATATCTATAGAAAAGTTTTGGTTCGTTTATACATTTTTCTATTATATTTCTCTCAAAGTTACTTTCTTCTTCTCTTCAGATTTTTACATATTCATTTCTAGTTGTTTTGTATTCCTCTCATAAGTTTCTTCCTCCTTTTTTCCTCCACTTGTTCCATGTTTTTTCTCTTTCCAATCTTGCTAATTTACATCTTCTATTAAACCATTCATTCTTTTTCTTTTTTCTAATAACCATTTTTGGGACATATCTATCTACGCCTTCTGTGTATATTAGGATGCACTCATCCTATTTCTATTGAGTGCTCCTTGTTGCATGAAAACTACTCCAGTCCGTCTGCGAAAAATTTTCTCAATCCTACAAAGTCTGCTTTACCATAATTGTATCTTCCATTCTTGTGTTCCTCTCTTCCTCCCTCTTTTATGCTATCATTTACTTTGAACTCAATAAGTACATGGTCACTCTTTCCTAGTGGGCAGTGGTAATTTACTTTTCTAATTACTTCCAGTTCCTTTGTTAATAGTAGATCTAGTCTTGATGGTTCTTCATTACCTCTAATTCTTGTGTTCTCTTTAATCCACTGAGACATATTGTTATTCATTACAAAATCCAACAATATGATTGTTCTCCTCCTCCAGCAATACCATTCTTCCCAGCAAACTCTCACTCTCTCTCTCTCTCTCTCTCTCTCTCTCGTCTCTGTGTCTGTCTCTGTGCTCTGTGTGTGTGTGTGTGTGTGTGTGTGTGTGTGTGTGTGTGTGTGTGTGTGTGTGTGTGTGTCTTTCTCTCTCTCTCTCTCTCTCTCTCTCTCTCTCTCTCTCTCTCTCTCTCTCTCTCTCTCTCTCTCTCTCTCCTTTTCTTCTCAATATTTTTTTTTTTCTATCTGTTTCCTCCAGGTTGTTCATCAATTTATATATTGTAATCATGTCATCTTTCTCTTCTTTCTTTTAGTATTGTTAGATGCATTTCTTTTAATCTTTCCTCATATGTTAGTTCTTCCAATTCTGGCACCATCTTAGTTGCAATTCTCTGTATTCTTTCTAATTTCAACCGATGCTTCCTCCTGTGAGGGGACCATATTACTTCTGCATATTCCAGTATTGGTCTGATCATTATAGTTATAATATTTCTCATCATATCTTTATCTAGGAAATGAAAAGCCATCTGTATATTCCTTAGCATCCTGAAAGTGTCACCAAATATTCTATTTATATGTTTCTCTGGTGATAAGTTGTCCTGTATTACCACTCCTAAATCTTTCTCTTCTTTTGCTATTGATATAATATTTTCCCCTAACTTATACGTCCATGAGGGTCTCATTGCACTTTTTGCCATTTCCAATACATGGAATTTTTTTGCATTAAATTCCATTTCCCATGTCTTGCTCCATTCATATATCTTGTTTATATCATTCTGTAGTTCCTCACAATCCTTGGTTTCTTATCTTTCTTAGTAATTTTGCATCATCTGCAAACAGACTTATGTAACTGCTTACTCCTTCTGTCATGTCATTTACATATACTAAAAACTTTATTAGTGCCAAAACTGATCCCTGTGTTACTCCATTTTTCACTTCTCTCCATTCAGATTTTTCATCCTTTACTACTGTTCTCATTTCCCTTCATTTCAGGTAGTCTTCCATCCAGTTCTTTAATGTTCCTTTTAATCCTCCAATGTGTTCCAACTTCCATAGTAATCTCCTGTGCGGAACCTTATCGAATGCCTTTTTTTAAGTCTAAATCCATCCATCTCTTTCTTGTGTTATATCTAATACTCTTGAATAATAACTTAATAAATTGGTGACATAAGATCTTCCTGTTCTGAATCCAAATTGTCTATCTGTTATTATTCATTCTCTTATGTGTATTTACCTAGTTGTAGTATACAGGGCCTGAGCTAGACTCGTGAGGTCCTGTCTCCGTATCTACATTGATCCAATTTTTCTTTCAGTTTGTGCACACTATTCACTTCAATAACTTCTTTCAAACTGCTCCATGCATCTATACTTCTATGTGGAAAGCTATATTTCTTTGTGTTATTCAAGCATCTTCCCTTTTTTAATTTCCTCTTGTGGCCTCTTGTATAAGCAGCTTCTTCCCTTGATAGTATATTCTTATCTGTTTTATCCATTCCATTTAACAGTTTGTATACTGCTATCAGGTCACCTCTTTCCCTTCTTTCCTCAAGTGTAGGCAAATTCATTTCTTCCAGCCTCTCCTCGTACCTCCTTTCTAACTCTGGAACCATTTTCGTTGCAATTCGTTGTATTCTTTCTATTTTCTTTATATGTTTTTTCTTATGTGGAGACCATACAATTGCAGCATATTCCATTTTTGGTCTAATCATTGTAGTGATAATCTTCATCATTTCTTTATCCATATAGTGAAAGGCCACTCTTATATTTCTTAGCATATTGTATGTTTCTCCCAATATCTTATCCTGGAGATAGATTATCCTGCATTACTATTCCCAAGTCTTTCTCTTTATCTACTCTTCTTATAATGCTGTTTCCCATTTTATATGTCCATGTAGGCCTCTTTGAGCTTTTTCCTATTTCCATCACATGACATTTGCTTGCATTGAAATCCATCTCCCATCTTTCACTCCACTCTTGGATCTTGTTTAGATCATCTTGTAGTTTTTTGCAATCCTCTTGACTATTTACTTTTCTTATCAGTTTAGCATCATCAGCGAAAAGGCTTATGTAGCTGCTCAGTCCTTCTGGTAAGTTATTGACGTATATTAAAAACATCAGTGGTGCTAATACAGAGACTTGTGGTACCCCACTCGTGACTTTCCTCCACTCTGATTTTGTGTCCCTTATGACTGTTCTCATCTCTCTTCCTCTCAGATAATCCTCTATCCAGTTTAAAATATTTCCTTTCAGTCCTCCGATGTTCTCAAGTTTCCATAGTAACCTTTTATGTGATACCTTATCAAATGCTTTCTTTAGATCCAAATATATACAGTCCACCCATCCTTCTCTTTCTTGTGTTATATCAATCACCCTTGAGTAGAAACTCAATAGGTTTGTTGCACATGACTTTCCTTCTCTAAATCCAAATTGTCTGTCCGTTATTCTCTTTTCTTTTTCTAAGTACCTAGTCCATTGCTTTTTTATTATCTTCTCACAGACCTTGCAAATTATGCTGGTCAGCGACACTGGTCTATAATTCAAAGGTTCCTCTTTGTTACCACTTTTGTATATTGGTATTATTTCTGCTCTCTTCCACTCATTTGGCACTTTTCCTTGCTTCATTGAGCTCTCTATTATGTCACAAATTGGTTTAATAAGTTGTTCTTGACATTCTTTTAATACATGGCCTAACACACCGTCTGGTCCTATAGCTTTCCTTTCTTCTAAGTTCTTTAACACCTCCTTTATTTCATGTCTGCTTACTTGATTTCCCACAACTCTGTGCTTTCTTTTCTTTCTTGTGGGTGTCTGAATTCTGTTTCACTTGTGAATACATTCTGGAAGTTTTTGTGTAGTATTTCACTCATCTCTTTTGGATCTTCAATTGTTTCATTATTTTCTTTCAACCTTGTTATTCTTTCTTTTTGTTTGATTTTTCCATTTATATACCTATAAAATAACTTAGGTTCCTCCTTACATTTTTTTACTATATCTTTTTCATATTTCTTTTCTTCTCTTCTTATTCTGACATATTCATTTCTAGCTAATTTGTACTCATTCCTGTTTTCTTGCGTTTGCCTTTTTTTAACTTTCTTTCATTTTATATCCCTTTCCTTTTTCGCCTTATAACAGTTTGCATTAAACCACTCTTGATTTCCTTTTTCTCTTACTTTGTAATATGGCACATGTTTTTCTATTCCTTTATTGTACGTCTTTAGGAAATAATCATATTTTTGTTGAACTTCTTCAAGTCTATCCATCTCTCTCCAGTCTATCCCATTGAAAAATAATCTTAAATCTGAATAGTTTGCTTTTGCATAATTTCGTCTGTTTATCTTGTGGTTTTCTTCTCTTCCTTCTTGAGAACGTTCTTCAATCTCAAACTCTATAATTGTGTGGTCACTTTTTCCGAATGGACAGTCGTGGTTTATTTCTTTTGGTAAATCTATTCCTTTTGTAAGCACTAAATCCAGTCTTGTTGGCTCATTTTCACGTGTGTGTGTGTGTGTGTGTGTGTGTGTGTGTGTGTGTGTGTGTGTGTGTGTGTGTGTGTGTGTGTGTGTGTGTGTTACATAAAATTACTAAATCAACACCTATAAAAACAATTACAAATAGTATTTCTTCTGATGGAAACCAAAAATTGTTGAGCCAAAAATACGTGTTTCTTCTTTTCGCCCGTTTTGAGAGAGAGAGAGAGAGAGAGAGAGAGAGAGAGAGAGAGAGAGAGAGAGAGAGAGAGAGAGAGAGAGAGAGAGAGAGAGAGAGAGAGAGAGAGAGAGCAGGTATAGTTATAGTTATAGTTACCTCCCCTGTGAATTTACATACAGAGGATTAACACCCGTTAGACGGTCCCCTGCTACGTCCAAAACATGAAATTAGCGCTATTACAGAAATTGAGGTGATATTGCATGAATGAAACTCACCAATAACGAGGTATACCTAAAACAAATTAAGTCGCCACTAGGAGCATCTGGAAAACTGTTCAAGGCCCTCCTTCACCAGCTCCTTCGTGACACCATCATGTACCATCATAGTGCGAACACCGATGGTATTCAGGTCACGCTTGTTCCTTTCTTCATCATCAAAGAAGAGCATTTCACTAAATTCTGCCCCTGACTTCGTTTTAATTCTGAAATTAAAAAAAATATTAATAATTAATAGGATATACTTTAACTTCTCTCAGTAAACTAAATGTGTTCACAAGAAGGAATGCTGCACTCTATTGGAGAACATTATGAATTGCACTGGTTTTACATTTTGTCTGCAAACAATATCCTTGGAAATTAAAGGTTTCTAGCTTTGTCAACTTAGACACTCGTCATCACAAAACACAAGACAAATACAACAAAGATTTACTGGCTCCTTTGGTTTCAGTCTCAATATAATAACAATTCATCAACAAACCTGTAACACACTAACCACACATCTGTGTCACTCAAACACCATGGACTGGTATAAACTATCTGGGGGAGTTTACAACGGTTTACTGAAAAAATAATCATTTTTTTTCTCAAAATCACTACTAAATAAAACTGTTGCATCGAGAAATACATTGTAAAAATAATTTTTCAAAATGACCACTGTTTATATGGAAAAAAAAATTCTTCCCTCTTCCCGCTGATGTCCGTCAACAATTGTTGTTTTCTTAAGGTCTGCATTGTTGTTTTTTACACTAAATTATGAAATACTGTACAGGTTGACCATCGGTAATCTGGCAATCGATATTCCGGTTCCTTCAATATTCCAGCATGAATTTCAGAGGGCAGTTTCAATTTTTTTTGTTAAGAGGCTTATGTTTTTTTTTTTATTAATCATTTAATTAATTAGTTTTTCTTTATATATACATTAAAAGAATACTGGCCAAGAGATGACAAAAGTACATTAAACAAATCCCTCTTGTCGCCAGACCCTGCAAAGAAGACAGTAGGAGACATAGAAGCAGGTTTGGTTACGGTTGTTATGGTTAGGTTATGTTATGTTCAGTTAGGTTCGGTTGTATACGATTTTTACATTATATTACCCAAATCCAGAACAAAATTCTAAGGTTGAGAACCCTAACTTTTGGGTAATAAAATGTAAAAATCTAATATAACCGAACCTAACCTAACTTAACCTAACCATAACATAACCATACAACCTTAACCTAACCATAAATTAACCTAACCTAACATAACTTCAAAGACGTTTTGAGAGGTAAACAATGATGAGCACCGCCTGAAACCTTCACAGATGTATTGAGTACACTGTGTATAGTATGTACCACTTCATATTTATATCAATATCGTCCGAGCATTAGTTATAAAGATTTACCCCCCCCCAAAAAAAAAAAAATTGTCCTAAATTCATTCTTGTCATCATTTTCATATATTTACCATCTCTTTCTCGAGACGTTTCGCAGAAATACTGGAAGATTTTTGGCACTTCCGTTCTGACATGGTTTGAGACTGCTTGGTCAAGATTTTTGGTGATTTGTGAAAAAACCTGAGAAGATTTTGTCGTGTTGGTTAGTGATTTAGTTACTATAGTCTCAACTCATTACTCCTTTCTCTAATGTTCCTAGTTACCCCCATGTGTATTTATCTTAACCACTTGAAATAACATTGTCTATTTAATTATTTTTTTCAATAAGAGCTATTGGGTGAATAAAAGGACAAAATAATGGCTAAATACTGGACACAACACTAAGTGGCGCAATGTTTATCTCCGCTTCATCCCGGACGTCCGAAACAGGGCGTTGGTTGTACTTTTGGGTCGTCCAGCTCGGGAATTTCCGCGCATAATATTTCAGCTCAAAATTTCCAAACCATCTGCCTCCTGCACAAAATTTCTGAACCATCAGCCTCCAGATTATCGTACTTTCACTGTATTCAGTTAGCGCAATTTCAGTTAGCGCGACCACATTCATCCACCTAAATCTCGTGCTAAATGGGGCTCTACTGTATATATATATATAT
>JAPQNM010000034.1:2076343-2139520 GCA_029783475.1 Metacarcinus magister
GAGTTTTTAGTAAGTTGGAGAATAGATTTGGCATGATTACGGGCTGAAATATAAAGGGCATGAGTTTCAGCAGATGGATGGCTACGGTACCATTTGTGAGCCGCCTCTCTATCATTGACAGCACGAGAACAAGCAGAGTTAAACCAGGGCTTTTTAGCTTTAGTATTAGAGAAAGTATGAGGAATGTATAGCTCCATGCCAGAGATAATCACCTCTGTTATGCGCTCGGCACACAGAGAAGGATCTCTGACATGGTAGCAATAATCATCCCAAGGAAAATCAGAATAGTACTGCCTCAGGTCTTCCCACTTAGCAGAGTTGAAATGCCAGAAGCACCTCTGCTTAGGCGGGTCCTGAGGCTGCACTGGAGTTATAGGACAGGTAACGGAAATAAGATTGTGATCGGAGGAGCCCAACGGAGAGGAAAGTTTAACAGAGTAAGCTGAAGGGTTGGAAGTTAGGAAAAGATCAAGAATGTTGGGCATGTCTCCAAGGCGGTCAGGGATACGGGTAGGGAACTGCATTAGCTGCTCTAGGTCATGAAGGATAGCAAAGTTGAAGGTTTGTTCACCAGGTTGGTCAGTGAAAGAAGATGAAAGCCAAAGCTGGTGGTGAATATTGAAATCCCCTAAAATGGAGATCTCAGCATAAGGAAAGTGAGATAGGATGTGCTCCACCTTGGAAGTCAAATAGTCAAAGAAGTTTACATAGTCAGAGGAATTAGGTGAGAGATATACAGCACAGATGAATTTAGTTAGAGAGTAACATTGAAGTCTTAGCCAGATGGTAGAAAATTCTGAAGATTCAAGATTGTGGGCACGAAAGCAAGTAATGTCGTTACGCACATATGCGCAACAGCCAGCTTTGGATTGATATATATATATATATATATATATATATATATATATATTTATATATATACATACTATATATGAATATATATATATATATATATATATATATATAAATACTATATATGAATATATATATATATATATATATATATATATATATATATATATATATATAAATACTATATATGAATATATATATATATATATATATATATATATATATATATATATATATATATATATATATATATATACTATAAATGAATATATATATATATATATATATATATATATATATATATATATATATCATTATATATGTATATATATATACTATATATGAATATATATATATATATATATATATATATATATATATATATATATATATATATATATATATATATATATATATATATATATATATTATATATATATATATATATATATATATATATATCTATATATATATATATATATATATATATATATATACTATATATGATATATATATATATATATATGATATATATATATACTATATATGAATATATATATATATATATATATACTATATATGAATATATATATATATATACTATATATGAATATATATATATATATATATATATATACTATATATGATATATATATATATATATATATACTATATATGAATATATATATATACTATATATGAATATATATATATATATATATATATATATATATATATATATATATATATATTATATATTATATATAAATATATATATATATATATATATATATATATATATATATATATATATATACCTTTATTTTTTCAGAGTATATACATTATTGAAGAAAAAACAGATTTACATGGAAAATGAGGTCCCAAAATATATCTAGTTACTTAATTAATTTTGCCCTGTGATGGGGCTGAAAGACTAATAGACAAGGTGATAAAAAGCAATAGAGCGAGAGGTCTGGGAAACCACTCTTCTGTATTCTCTTCTACAAAAAGACAAGGCACAGAGAGGGAGAGAGGGAGGAGTAAGGTTTCCCTGAAGCTAAAAATGCCTTGTCTTGGCTACTCCCTTTTGATGGGGATATAATCAAGTAAATAAATAGAAAGACTTCATTCTCTATACATGACTTACCGTTTAAAGTGTTTTATCTTGCATCCAGGATAAATTTCCTTGTAAGAGAAGTATTTGTCCCAGTCGAGAAGCACAAGAAGCTGATTAGCGCCTTGTATTTCGCCTGTCCGGGACACAGCTGCCAGCACATATCCTTCACTGTGAAGCCATTCCAAAACTTTTGGCACCTCTGCATAGTGCTTCACCTTCTTGTTAAATTTATCCAATACTTGTCCCTTCCTGAGAAGCAGAAATGAACAACAATGAAAATCTTTGTTGAAATCATATATACAAATGGACTTATCCTACAGTTAGCTGCTTACTTGAACTCCCAAGTCCCTCACACTATATGACCTTCTTAAGGTAGTGTCATTTAATGTGTAGTCTACAGGCCTATTACCTTTACCTATGCTCATAATGCTACACTTGTTAACATTAAACTGCATCTGCCATTTCTCTGACCACTTGTACAGCCTATTTAAGTCATCCTGCAGCATCCTAGCATCATCTATATTCTTTACTGGTCTTCCTATCTTTGTGTCATCGGCAAATTTACTCATATCACTGTTTATTCATGTCTCTAAGTCATTTATATAGATTATGAATAACAACGGTCCTAGTACTGATCCCTGTGGTACCCCACTAGTAACATTACCCCATTCTGATTTTTTCCCATTAATCTGTACCCTCTGTTCCCTACTAGTAAGCCATCCCCTAATCCACTCTAGTACCTTCCCACCTATGCCATGAGCCTTGACTTTACTTAACAGTCTCCTATGGGGTACTCTGTCAAAGGCTTTACTGAAGTCCAAATAAACTATATCATACTCGTCACCCTTATCTATGGTTTCAAATACTTTCCTATAGAAGGATAATAAATTTGTCAGGCAGGACTTCCCCTTGCTAAAACCATGTTGACTATGTCTAGTTAGCTTGTGATCATTTAATGTTTTCTAATTGCCCTTGCTATGATAGCTTCTAACATCTTACCTACCACTGATGTTAAACTAATTGGGCGGTAGTTACTACTTTCTGCCTTAGCTCCTTTCTTGAATATAGGAACTACATTTGCCTGCCTCCATAGCCTAGGAACTACTCCTGTGTCTAGGGATTTTCTAAAAATCATCGCAATGGGTTCAACTAGTTGTTCTCTACATTCCCTAAGAATCCTCGGAAAAATGTCGTCCGGTCCTGGAGATTTAGTCTTTTTATGTCTATCTATTTCCTTGCTAACTACTTCCCTACTTATGACTATTTCTCTTAATTTATCAACTTCTTGTCCCCTAAAGATCTGTACTGGCTCCAGCTCCCTAGCCGACTCTTCCTGATAAAATATGGACAAGAAGTATTTATTTAATTCCTTACTAATTTCCTCACCATTTTCTATTAAGCTACCATCCATTCCTTTAAGAGGTCCTATTCTTTCCTTTATTTTAGCCTTGTATAGCTGATAGAATCCCTTTGGATCTTTCTGGGCATCCCTAGCTATCCTAACCTCATAATTCCTCTTTGCAGTCCTAATATCCTTTTTAACTTTCCTAGTTAGGTCATTATACTGCCCTACTACCTGTACTTCTCCCCATTTAATTCTCCTATAGAGTCCCCTTTTTAATCCAATTTCCCTTCTAATGCTGCTATTCATCCATTTTGGATCATTTTTATTTGACCTAATCCTCCTCTTAGGTATATTCTGTTCCTGCCCTGTATGAATTTCCCTAACTATGATATTATAATGCAATTTTACCTCAATGTTTTGATCCTCCTCTCTGCCTACTCCTATTCCCTCCCAAATCTATACTCTGGAGGTGGTGTCTGAGGCCCTGGTAATTGGCTTTTCTAAAATCTGGTACTAAAGCAGTGTTTTGTTCTACCTCCCTCTTTGCATTAATCTTGAATCTAATTTCATGGTGGTCACTAACATCAAATCTATCGCCATATCTTGTCTTAATCTGTGCACTTATCAATTTTGCTTTCCCTTTTCCATACTCTACATCTACATTTTTTTATTTTATCATAGATTTTATCATTAGCATCACACCACCACCTTTTTTGTCTTTTCTATCCTTCCTTCATATATTACAATTATCATTTTCAATGTTAGTCTGGATTTCTTCACATAATTTTGTTTCTGTTAGGCATACAATTTCTGGTTTCTTCTCTTTTAGATAATCTACTAACTCTAGTTTTCTTGCTATTATTCCATCTATGTTAGTATACATTACTTTTATTTCATCCCTCCCTTTTGTAACTGCTCCTTCTTTTATTTTTATTTTCTTTCTAACATCTGTTGTTTATGTACCATTTCATTGTGTGTGTGTGTGTGTGTGTGTGTGTGTGTGTGTGTGTGTGTGTGTGTGTGTGTGTGTGTGTGTGTGTGTGTGTGTGTGTGTGTGTGTGTGTGTGTGTGTGTGTGTGTATTTACCTAGTTGTATTTACCTAGTTGTAGTTTACGGGAAATGAGCTCACACTCGTGGGGTCCCGTCTCCATATCTTTCTTTATCAATTTTAGCTATAAATTCATGCACACACCTCGCTTCCACCGTCTCACTATCCAGTCCATTCCAAGTATCAATGCATCTGTGTGGAAAACTATATTTTTTGACGTCTTGCAAGCACCTTGTCTTCTTCAGTCTCTTACCATGTCCCCTTGTATTTCTCGTGTCCCACACAAACAAATCATCCCTGTCAAGTCTATCCATTCCATTCATTGTTCTATACACCGCTATCAAGTCTCCCCTTTCTCTCCTTTTTTCTAATGAGATCAGTCCCAACTTATCCAATCTTTCCTCATAAGTTAGATTTATTAGACTTGGAGCCAGTCTTGTTGCTGCTCTTTGAATTCTCTCAATTCTTGAGCATATTCAAGTTGCGGACGAATCATAGACACGATCAGTTTCTTCAACATTTCCTCGTCCATATATGTAAAAGCTGTCTTGATCTTAGTAATAAGTCTGTATGTTACTCCAACAACCTTGCTAATGTGTTTTCTAGGGGACAAATCATCCTGTACTATTACTCCTAGGTCTTTTTCATCACTTGCTCCTTGGAGCACTGCATCTCCCATTTTATACTCCGCTTCTATTCTCTTGGTACTCTTGCCCATTCTCAGAACTTTGCATTTCCTAGTATTAAATTCCATTTCCCAACGTTGACTCCACTCAAAGATCTTGTTCAGATCATCCTGTAACATCATGCAGTCTTCTCTTCGTTCTATCCTCTTTATGATTTTCACATCATCTGCAAATAGGCTTGCATAACTACCTATGCCATCAATTAAGCCATTCACATATATCAGAAACATTATTGGTGCCAGAACTGCTCCTTGCAGCACTCCACTGCTCACATCCCTCCAATCTGAGACACAATCCCTCACCCCAGTCCTCATTTTCCTTCCTCTCAGAAAGTCCTCCATCCATGTCAGTAGAGCGCCATCCAGTCCTCCCTCATATTTCAATTTCCACAAGAGTCTTGTGTGTGGCACTTTATCAAATGCTTTCTTTTAAGTCCAAGGAAGCACAGTCAACCCACCCATCCCTTTCCTGTATTATGTCTATCACCCTTGAGTAGAAGCATAATAAGTTGGAAACACATGAGCTTCCACTTCTAAATCCGAATTCTCTCTCAGAAACTATCTTATTCTTTTCCAAATATGCCACCCATCTTTCTTTGATGATTCTTTCACAGAGCTTGCCCACAAGACTGGTTAGAGACACTGGTCTATAATTCAGGGGATCTTCCTTACTACCTCCCTTGTATATAGGTACAATGGTTGCTTGTTTCCATTCCCTGGGTATTTTTCCTTTCCTTACAGAGCACATTATCATATCATGCAATTTATCTACCAGTTGATCACGGCATTCCTTCAGTATCCAGTTGGAGACTCCATCTGGTCCCACTGCTTTTCTAACATCTAGGCTTTCTAGCATTTTCAGTATTTCCTGCTCATTCATTACTATATTGCTCAAAGTTGTTTGCCTTTTTACTCCTTCAATGTTATTAAATTCCTTTTCTTTTGTAAAGACTCCTTGAAAACACTTGTTCATAATTTCAGCTTGCATCTTTGGATCCTCATACACAGTATCTGACACTTTTATTTTATCAATTCCTTCTCTTTGTTTCAATTTTCCATTAACAAATCTATAAAATAGTTTGGGTTCTTCTTTACATTTATCTATTATGGATTTCTCGAAATTTCTTTCTTCTTCCCTCCGGGTCTTTACGTAGTCATTCCTAGCTCTTGGATATTCATTTCTTGATAAATTATCCATTCTCTTTCTATACTTCCTCCATACGTCGTCTCTTTTCTTTTTCGCACTCTCACATCTTTTGTTAAACCAGTCTTTCCTCCATTTCTCTTTAACTCTGAATATGGGTACAAATTTCTCTATAGCCTCCCTGTAAATGTCCAAAAAACACTCATACTTCTTTTGTATATTTTCTGTCTCCCTAAATGGTTTCCAATCAGCTTCGGTAAAAAAAGTCCTCAAGTCCGTAAAGTTTGCTTTTCCATAGTTCGGCCTTTTTTCCTTGTATCTTTCATCTCTCCGGGGCTGGACTCCTCCCAGTATCTCAAATTGCAACACCACATGATTACTTTTGCCTAATGGGCACGTATATGTCAAATTTTCAATTATGTCAGTTCTTTTTGTGAAAATGAGATCCAGTTTTGATGGTGCGGTATCTCCTCTGAATCTTGTCTCTTGTCCTACCCACTGAGTCAAGCATTTTCCATTGTCAAATTAAGCAACTTGTTACCCCATGAGTCTTCACTCCCTTCTGTGTACCAATTTTCCCATTGCACCTTTCTGCAGTTAAGGTCACCACCCATCAAAGTTAAGTTATGATTATTTTCCATTATTGCCTTAAATTGTGTGTCTGTATCACTTTATCATTCGTTGGTATTCATCAGTCTTCCAGGAACTCGTTTTTGGTGGTACATACACAACAGCAATTTCACATCTTCCTTCATCCTTGGTTTTTAAGTGCACGTTTACAATTTCAGCCAGTCCCCTTCCTATCAGAACCTTGCTTACTTCCAATTCTTTCTTCACTGCAATCAATATTCCACCTCCTTTTTTATTAGTTCGGTCTCTTCTCCATGTAATGTATCTTTCATCGTCTATGGGGTTGACAATTGCATCATTTAACTTTGTCTCTACCAAACACAAGATATCTGTGTCATTAGTTTCTAAAAAGTCCTTAACCTCCAACTTGGTTGACAATAATCCATCTACATTTGTATACATTACTTTTAGTTTACCCGATCTGTCTCCTGAACTTCTACTTGACTTTCCCTTTTCTTGTACCACTTTATTATTCTCATATCTTTCACTCTCCAATAAAACTTGTTCTTCTCCTCTTCCAATCGCATTTCGTTTTTTCCTTTGGCTTCTTGCAACAATTCCCTAATTTTCGTTCTTTCTTCCTCATTGTGGTCCTTTCTAATGTACACAGTTTTAAAATCGTCACTTGATGCTAGTTTCCATGATCTGTTCAACATCTCTGCAACAGTTATCTGTGATCTAAACTTAACTTTCAAGTGCCTTGCTCCTCCCTCTTCGTACTTCCCCAGTCTATAAACTTCTTCTATTTCGTGTTGGGCCCCGCTATCCTCTCCCAAAACTTCACAAATTACACTTTTCACTGCTTTCATTTCCTGCTTCTCTCTCTCATTTTTATCTGGCTGCTTCTTTTCTTTTAGCCCCGTTATTACTATGCACTTCTTTTTCTCAGCTACATCTCTTACTAAGCCTTCTTTTGATTTAATCACCCTTATTATATTTTCCTCCACATTTTTTTCCTTTTCCTCTTCTTGCTGTTTCAGTATTTCCACAAAGCTCATTTTCTCTTCCTCATGACGTTTTTCCCAAACTGTATGTTCCTTCCTAAATCTCTCTATCTCCTTCTGTTGGTTAGTTGCCATATTTACATTCCTTTCCACTTTTTCTTTCAACATGTCCCTTTCCATGGTGAGTTTGCCAATTTCAGTTCCTAGGTGATTAACCTTTCTGTCTGACGACTCTTTTTCCCTTCTGAGTTCACCCAACTCTCCTTCAATTATTGAATTCTCCTCCGTGTGTGTGTGTGTGTGTATTTACCTAGTTGTATTTACCTAGTTGTAGTATACAGGGCCTGAGCTAGACTCGTGTGGTCCTGTCTCCGTATCTACATTGATGCAATTTTTCCTTCAGTTTGTGCACACTATTCACTTCAATAACTTCTTCTTTCAAACTGTTCCATGTGTCTATACTTCTATGTGGAAAGCTATATTTTTTTGTGTTATTCAAATATCTTCCCTTTTTTAATTTCTTCTTGTGGCCTCTTGTGTAAGCAGCTTCTTCCTTTGATAGTATATTCATATCTGTTTTATCCATTCCATTTAACAGTTTGTATACTGCTATCAGGTCACCTCTTTCCCTTCTTTCCTCAAGTGTTGGCAAAATAATTTCTTCCAGCCTCTCCTCGTACGTCCTCCCTTCTAACTCTGGAACCATTTTCGTTGCCATTCGTTGTATTCTTTCAAGTTTCTTTATATGTTTTTTCTTATGTGGAGACCATACAATCGCAGCATATTCCATTTTTGGTCTAATCATTGTAGTGATAATCTTCTTCATCATTTCTTTATCCATATAGTGAAAGGCCACTCTTATATTTCTTAGCATATTGTATGTTTCTCCAAATATCTTATTTATGTGCTTCTCTGGAGATAGATTATCCTGCATTACTATTCCCAAGTCTTTCTCTTTATCTACTGTTGTTATAATGCTGTTTCCCATTTAATATGTCCATGAAGGCCTCTTTGAGCTTTTTCCTATTTCCATCACACTACATTTGCTTGCATTAAAATCCATCTCCCATCTTTCACTCCACTCTTGGATCTTGTTTAGATCTTCTTGTAGTTTTTTGCAATCCTCTTGAGTATTCACTTTTCTCAACAGTTTACCATCATCAGCGAAAAGGCTTATGTAGCTGCTCAGTCCTTCTGGTAAGTTATTGACGTATATTAAAAACATCAGTGGTGCTAAGACAGAGCCTTGTGGTACCCCACTCGTGACTTTCCTCCACTCTGATTTTGTGTCCCTTATGACTGTTTTCATCTCTCTTCCTCTCAGGTAATCCTCTATCAAGTTTAAAATATTTCCTTTCAGTCCTCCGATGTTCTCAAGTTTCCATAGTAACCTTTTATGTGGTACCTTATCAAATGCTTTCTTTAGATCCAAATATATACAGTCCACCCATCCTTCTCTTTCTTGTGTTATTCCAATCACCCTTGAGTAAAAACTCAATAGGTTTGTTGCACATGACTTTCCTTCTCTAAATCCAAATTGTCTGTCCATTATTCTCTTTTCTTTTTCTAAGTACCTAGTCCATTGCTTTTTTATGATCTCATATACCTTGCAAATTATGCTGGTCAGCGACACTGGTCTATAGTTCAAAGGTTCCTCTTTGTTACCGCTTTTGTATATTGGTATTATTTCTGCTCTTTTCCACTCATTTGGCACTTTTCCTTGCTTCACTGAACTCTATTATGTCACAAATTGGTTTAATAAGTTGTTCTCGACATTCTTTTAATACATGGCCTGACACACCATCTGGTCCTATAGCTTTCCTTTCTTCTAGGTTCTTTAACACCTCTTTTATTTCATGTCTGCTTACCTTTATTTCCCACAACTCTGTGCTTTCTTTTCATTCTTGTGGGTGTCTGAAATCTGTTTCACTTGTGAATACATTCTGGAAGTTTTTGTGTAGTATTTCACTCATCTCTTTTGGATCTTCAACTGTTTCATTATTTTCTTTCAACCTTGTTATTCTCTCTTTTTGTTTGATTTTTCCATTTATATACCTATAGAATAACTTAGGTTCCTCCTTACATTTGTTTACTATATCTTTTTCAAACTTCTTTTCTTCTTCTCTTCTTATTCTGACATATTAATTTCTAGCTAACTTGTAATCGTTCTTGTTTTCTTGCGTTTGCCTTTTAACTTTTTTCCATTTTTCATCCCTATCCTTTTTCGCCTTATAACAGTTTGCATTAAACCACTCATGATTTCTTTTTTCTCTTACTTTGTAGTATGGCACATGTTTAATAATCATATTTTTGTTGAATGTCTTCAAGTCTATCCATCTCTCTCTAGTCTATCCCATTGAAAAATAATTTTAAATCTGAATAGTTTGCTTTAGCATAATTTCTTCTGTTTATCTTGTGGTTATCATCTCTTCCTTCTTGAGAACGTTCTTCAATCTCAAACTCTATAATTGTGTGGTCACTTTTTCCGAATGGACAGTCGTGGTTTATTTCTTTTGGTAAATCTATTCCTTTTGTAAGCACTAAATCCAGTCTTGTTGGCTCATTTTCACCTCTGTACCTTGTGTGTTCAGTAACCTATTATTTCATAGCATTTTCATTGTCAGTTTTAACAATCTATTACCCCAACTATTGTCTTCACCACTACATTCATAGTTTTCCCACTTCACTTCACTACAATTAAAATCACCCATCAAAATGACTCTTTTATCACTTCTAATTATTTGTTCTAAGTTTATCTGGGTGTCCGTAAGTAGCACTTCATGTTGTTCCTTTGTCCATGTGCTGGTTTTGGGAGGAATATATGCTACTACTAATATCAGTTTTTCCCCCTTTCCAGACCTTATATGCAGAATCATCACTTCTGCTTTTCCTGAACCATATTCCGTCTTTGTCACTTCTACTCCAACTTTTGTTAATATTATTACTCCTCCTCCTTTCTAACCTTTTCTGTCTTTTCTCCATGTGATATAGTTCTGAAATGTGACCATCTTGTCTGTGATATTTTCGTCTAATTTCGTTTCAGTTATGCACACAACATTTGGTGTCTTGTTCTCTAGATAATCTCTTAATTCCAATTTTCGTGATATTATTCCATCTACGTTTATATACATTATCTTGAACTCCTCCCTCTTTTCTTTTGTAACATTTCTCTCTGCTTCTTTTTTCTCTTTTAGTCCCTCTTCCTTAAGTACCATTTCTTCAGTTTGTCGTCGAGTACTCTCCAGAAAAAATTCTCCTTGTCCTCTTCAGTTCTATATTCATTTTTTTGTTTTACTTCTTGCTGCAGTTTTTTTTTAGTTTTTGTCTTTCTTCTTCATTCATGCTTTTCTTTATATACACTTCATTATACTCTTCAGCTCTTTTTAATGTAAATGCTCTTGCCAAAATTTCTTCTGTTACTGCTTTTGATTCAAGCCTTAGCTTCAATGGGCGTGTCTTTCCTTCCTCATAGCGTCCCATCCTTTGTATTTCCTCTATTTCTTCTTCAAATTTGGTTTCTTCTTCATCATTCAACTTTTTTAGTATTTCCTTAACATTATTTGCCTCCTCTCTGTCCCTTTTGAACTTCAATGTTATGTTATTTTCTTTCAACAGTGTTGAACTGTGTGTGTGTGTGTGTGTGTGTGTGTGTGTGTGTGTGTGTGTGTGTGTGTGTGTGTGTGTGTGTGTGTGTGTGTGTGTGTGTGTGTGTGTTGCATGGACCATTGTTACAAGATACTAGAAGTAGTATATTCCATGCCACAAAATGAGGTAAATCATCTAAGTATAAAAATTAAATATAAAAAAAAGAATACCAGTAGCAATCTTAATACTGAGTTGTAGGAGAGCATTTACCTGATGCAACCACAGTCATAGTCATGAGCAGCATCACACTGGAAATACTGGGGATTCTTCTCTGTCATGTTGGCTATTTGTTTATCAACACTGATGAAACATTCCACCTAAGCACATTACCTTTGTGACCCTTACAAGCCTCCTGTTGGTGATCTCTATTATGATATCCTTAAAGTTTAGAAACGCCTACATCTCATCACACAAAGCCTTCTTCCAAATTTCAATACATGAATATTGAAGATATTATTACACTTAAAAGTTAATGAGGTTTTCTTTCACACAACTTACGAATCCTTATGAAAAGGTGGGTCAACATGGGTGTCCACCCAGAAAGGCCAGAGTGTGTAATCTGCAAAATAAATAACAATTCAAATAAAATATAGTTATCCACCAATAAATAAATAAATAAACATATTTATATATATATATATATATATATATATATATATATATATATATATATATATATATATATATATATATACAAGAACATAAGAACATAAGAAATGAAGAGACTGCAAGAGGCCAGTTGATGACCTACACGAGGCAGCTCCTTGTCCCCCACCCTTGGAATAATCCAATATTTAGCCATCCCACCTGTCATCCCTATCCATACTCTGATCCAACCGTCTTTTAAAGCTATCTATTGACTCAGCACTTACTACGTGTCTACCCAGCCTATTCCAATCGTTCACCACTCTGTTAGTGAACCAATATCTACCTATGTCTGTCCTGAATCTAAGTTTTTCTAGCTTGTACCCATTTCCACGTGTCCTATCCTGACTACTAAATTCTAAAACCTGATCAATGTTTCCCTTATTAATTCCTTTTACTCATTTGAAAACCTCAATCATATCCCCTCTTGCCCTCCTTCTCTCTAGGGAGCAGAGATTAAGACGTTTTAACCTATCTTTGTAAGGTAAATTTCTCAACCCCTGAATCATCTTGGTCATTCTTCTCTGGACTGCCTCCAAGGAGCCTATATCCTTCCAATAATAAGGGGACCAAAACTGAGCTGCATAATCTAGGTGGGGTCTTACTAGCGCTAAATACAACCTCAGATGACCTCAGAACTCCTATTTGTCACACACCTACTAATAAATCCCAGTATCTTGTTGGCCCTATTTTAGCTATAATACACTGTTCCCTGGGGTGCAAGTCACTGCTTATTTGAACTCCTAAGTCCCTCACACTATATGACTTTCCTAAGGTATTGTCATTTAATATGTAGTCTACAGGCCTATTACCTTTACCTACGCTCATAATGTTACACTTGTTAACATTAAACTACATCTGCCATTTCTCTGACCACTTGTACAGCCTATTTAAGTCATCCTGCAGCATCCTAGCATCATCTATATTCTTTACCGGTTTTCCTATCTTTGTGTCATCGGCAAATTTACTCATATCACTGTTTATTCCTGTCTCTAAGTCATTTATATAAATTATGAATAACAATGGTCCTAGTACTGATCCCTGTGGTACCCCACTAGTGACATTACCCCATTCTGATTTCTTTCCATTAATCTGTACCCTCTGTTCCCTACTAGTAAGCCATCCCCTAATCCACTCTAGTACCTTCCCACCTATGCCATGAGCCTTGACTTTACTTAACAGTCTCCTATGGGGTACTCTGTTAAAGGCTTTACTGAAGTCCAAATAAGCTATATCATACTCGTCACCCTTATCTATGGTTTCAAATACTTTCCTATAGAAGGATAATAAATTTGTCAGGCCGGACTTCCCCTTGCTAAAACCATGTTGACTATGTCTAATTAGCTTGTATTCATCTAAATGTTTTCTAATTGCCCTTGCTATAATAGCTTCTAACATCTTGCCTACCACTGATGTTAAACTGATTGGGCGGTAGTTACTACTTTCTGCCTTATCTCCTTTCTTGAATATAGGAACTACATTTGCCTGCCTCCATAGACTAGGAACTACTCCTGTGTCTAGGGATTTTCTAAAAATCATCGCAATGGGTTCAACGAGTTCTTCTCTACATTCCCTCAGAATCCTCGGAAAAATGTCGTCCGGCCCTGGAGATTTAGTCTTTTTATGTCTATCTATTTCCTTGCTAACTACTTATCTACTTATGATTATTTCACTTAATTTATCAACCCCTTGTCCCCTAAAGATCTGTACTGGCTCCAGTTCCCTACCCGACTCTTCCTGAGAAAATAAGGACAAGAAGTATTTATTTAATTCCTTACTAATTTCCTCACCATTTTCTATCAAGCTGCCATCCATTCCTTTAAGAGGTCCTATTCTTTCCTTTGTTTTAGCCTTGTACAGCTGATAGAATCCCTTTGGATCCTTCTGGGCATCTCTAGCTATCCTAACCTCATAATTCCTCTTTGCGGTCCTAATATCCTTTTTAATTTCCCCAGCTAGGTCATTATACTGCCCTACTACCTGTACTTCTCCCCTTTTAATTCTCCTATAGAGTCCCCTTTTTAATCCAATTTCCCTTTTAATGCTGCTATTCATCCATTTTGGATCATTTCTATTTGACCAATCCTCCTCTTAGGTATATACTGTTCCTGCCCTGTATGAATTTCCCTAACTATGCTATTATAATGCAATTCTACCTCAATGTTTTGATCCTCCTCTCTGCCTACTCCTATTCCCTCCCAATCTATACTCTGGAGGTGGTGTCTGAGGCCCTAGTAATTGGCTTTTCTAAAATTTGGTACTAAAGCAGTGTTTTGTTCTACCTCCCTCTTTGCATTAATCTTGAATCTAATTTCATGGTGGTCACTAACATCAAATCTAGCTCCTATCTCTACCTGACTGACCAAAGTTTCATTATTCGTGAAGACCAGATCTAAAATAATTCCCTGTCGCGTTGGTTCCCTTACATGTTGTATGAAAAAACCATCCTGGACGACATTTAAGAATTCCTCCGAGCTCCCGTCTCCTGTCATACTATCCCAATCTATTCTCCTATAATTAAAGTCCCCCATAATGCACACATTATTATACCTAGATGCCCTTGCAAGCTCCTGCATCAGGGGTGCACTAGCTGCTTCGTCTAAATCCGGAGGCCTATATATAATCCCTACAGCAAACTTTTTCCCTCCTATAATAATGTCAATCCATAATGAATCCATATTCCTATCTGTTTTTATTGTGGTATTGACATAGCTATTTAATGTGTTTCTAACGTACAGTGCCACACCTCCCCCTCTCCTCCCTGTGAAAAAAAGTGTACCCATCTATTCCTACTTCAGGTAAGAAATGTTTGCCTGCAATATCTAACCAAGTTTCTGTAATACCTATAATATCTAACTCTTCTTTTGTGTTTTTGGCTGTGTTGCCATGTTTTTCTCCCTTTGTGGGTATTGTTTGTGTTACCCGTTTGCTCAGTTTGGTAACAGGCCTCACTGTGCATCCATTGAGCCTTTCTTTCGAAGGGGAAGATAAAGTAGTGATGGGGTCTCCCCATGTCTGGCCGGTCAGCTTGGCTGGCGCCACCAGTAGCCGTTGGTGCTTGGGACCCGCATCACCTCGGAGCCCAGTCTGCTCTTGGCTACTATCGGAGTTAGACGTTAGCGTTTGGTTCGGGTCTCGTCATTGTCTTTTTGTACATATTAGCTAGTCAATTACATGCCACATTACCTTTTTGTTGGTGGCTTAGATAAGGGTCGTGTTTCTTTTTCTTGTTGTGGTTTCTGGGAGCTGTGAGACACGTATTAGTACAGAAACGTGTCCAGCGTTAAGCTTTGTCTACTTTGCCCCACGAACAATATACACACACACACACATCCATTGGCTTATACTAAGTAATAGTGTTCGCGTCGGACAAAGTAAAGACAGGCAACACTTTGAAGGAACATTTCCGGCCCCAGTATTGGCAGGAAGAGGGAGGACGCCAGTAGTACTCTGTTATATGAGGGTGGGATTCCTCCTCTGCTAGGGTTTACAGGCCTTCATAGCCTGAGAAGTGTAAAAGCTCCAACCACTTTTTGAGGTCTTTGTTGAGGTTGGGTTATTTCTCTAGGTATACCATTCTCGAGAGCGGTCACGGCTACTTAGCCCTTCCGCCAGAAGCCAAACCTCTGCATCTCAGAGTTGTGGCTATATAAACTATCGAGGTCCACCGCAGGGAGAATTGGTGGACTCGTGTGGAACTACTGCTGTGATATTTCTTTTCCTGTTGTGTCAAAGAGGAGGAGAGAGGTCAAGGGTGTCTAGTTTTCCAGTGACCTGTGTCGTTTTAATATACAGTCTACCTCTCCTTCCGTCGCACCAGTAGAAGGGATAACTTGTGAGACTATTGTTCTCATTGTCTCGCCCGGTCGTGTGGCGAGTGTTTTTCCCCTTGATTGCAAATCACATACCGGCCATTTTGTTGGCCAGGAGTGTGACATAACAATATATATATATATATATATATATATATATATATATATATATATATATATATATATATATATATATATATATACGAATCCGCCGTTATATCGTGGTTTAGTTTTCGTGGTCCCGGTTTTTCGCGTTGTTTTTGTAGGACCTATTCATTTTGATATCGCGTATATTTTTGCCATTTCGCGGCATTCTACAGCATTGTTTATGAGTTTGAATCTTGCGCGTCATGATAGAATAGCAACGTACTGATTCAGCCAATCAGAGCGTCGGTATTGTTTTCTCAGCTGATGATTAGCTGTTGTGTTCTAGGGGCTGATTTCACAGTCGCTTCCTACAGTTGTGATTTCACAGTCATCTTTCGCGGTGTTGTTTGTTTGTATTGATATCCGAAATTGGAACCTTTGGTAACTTGGCTTGGGAGCTGGGGGACCTCCCCAACGGAGCTAAACAAAGCAATTTTTTAGCAAATAACTCAAATTCTTATCTCCATATAGTTATATTATTTCCTGAAATATGTGAAAAATTATTTAACTACAGCAACATGTTGTAGGGGTATAATGATAATAGGAAAATTTTTTTTTTTTAATTTGGATGGCGGCGTGAACTCATCAGTCAACGAGGGAGAGAAAAAGATAAATTTTGGGAAAACAGTATCCTCTTATATTCAAGACAAAACTATATTACTCTGATAGATTTTGATGTGTTTTGAATTAATATGATAACCGTTTCTCGGTAAAATGACCAAACCAAAAATAAATCAAACCTAACCTAACCTAACATCCTAACCAGGGGCATCGCCCACTGGGCCCCCCCTAATCATTTAAATTTTTAATATTACAGTTATTTCTGAATTTGCTTACCTAGTTCAACTATCTAAATACTCAGAGAGATAAAAGATCTACACAATAAAATAGGTAAGGATGTCTGGAGGATGCTATTTACCGAAATACTGAGAAAAATAGTAATTGGGTTAATTTATTAATGTACCAGTTATATCAACATCAGGAAACCAGTGCAGGCTGTGAACAACCTTCAAGGTAGTAAATGAAAATAAAATTCTTATTGATTTTCCCGGAATTATTATTGGTCCTTTTAGTTCCATTTCTTATCAAAGACCTTTACATATCTATAAAGTATAGGAGAATAGGTTAGGTTATAAAGTAGAGGAGAATAGGTTAGGTTAAAAAGTAGAGGTGAAAAGGTTAGGTTATAAATTAGAGGAGAATAGGTTAGGTTATAAAGTAGAGGAAAATAGGTTAAGTTATAAAGTAGAGGAGAATAGGTTAGGTTATAAAGTAGAGGAGAATAGGTTAGGTTAAAAAGTAGAGGTGAAAAGGTTAGGTTATAAATTAGAAGAGAATAGGTTAGGTTATAAAGTAGAGGAATATAGGTTAAGTTATAAAGTAGAGGAGAATAGGTTAAGTTATAAAGTAGAGGAGAATAGGTTAGGTTAAAAAGTAGAGGAGAATAGGTTAGGTTATAAAGTAGAGGAGAATAGGTTAGGTTATAAAGTAGAGGAGAATAGGTTAGGTTAGGTTAGGGGTGTCTGTTTTGGGTTGAGATTTTAGCGCAACTCAAATATGCTGGTGCGTACACTATTTTTTTATACTGTTTGTACAATATTTTACAATATCTTTTATGTGTTTAAATGTGTTTCTATTGTATTAAAGTATCCTAAGTTATAAAAACATGCCTAGGGTGTATTTAAATAGGTTATTTCTATTTCGCGGATTTTCATCTATCGCTGGAGGGTCTGGAACGTAAACCCCGCGATAGAGGGGTACCAGTGTGTATATGTGTATATATATATATATATATATATATATATATATATATATATATATATATATGTATATATATATATATATATATATATATATATATATATATATATATATATATATATACATATACAGTGGTACCTCTTGATTCGAACACCCTTTGACTCAAACACTTCCCAATCCGAACACATTTGGCGAAAAAATTTTGTCCTCCAATTCGAACGTGGTCTTGCAATCCGAACACAAACAAACACCTCTCTCTGTTGTGCTTGATATTTTTGCATATTTTCTTGAAATTAGCCCTCATTATGGCTCCCAAGAAAGTGAAAAGTGAATTGCTTCCTAATTCGAATTTTCTCAATTTGAACAGCCGAAAAGAACCAATTAAGTTCGAATCAAGAGGTACCACTGTATATATATATATATATATATATATATATATATATATATATATATATATATATATATACTATATATATATATATATACATATATATATATATATATATATATATATATATATATATATATATAGTCGAGCTGTACTTAGCGCGAGTTTATTTAGCATGAAACGCAATTAGCGGGAGCCATCATTTACCAAGAAAAATATAAATTTTAAAAAATTGCACCAAGCCACCATAATGTGCGGTACCTAATGCGCATCTACAAGGTGAAACGGTAGAAGCTGCACAACCCACTGGTGAACTCACATGCAGCAGCTGAGTAGAATATTGGCAGGAGCCAACACCTTTAAAGATTGCATCATAGAAAACGAAAACTGCAGTGTTCGCATAAATTAAATGCTGCATCAACTGGATAAGGTGATGCATTATTATGCAGACTTGCATTTGAAGAAAGTGAATGAGAAAAGGCAGACTCATAACAAGACTCATAACAAGATTCGCTCGTGCTCCTGCTACAGCTGCACCACCACCACAGTCAGGACTCCTGCTACAGCTGCACCACCAACACAGTCAGGACTCACTCCCAGTGCTGAGGATGACGATGAAGTGGACTTCCTTGGATTTGAGTGTTTTGCAAGAGGCAGAAAACTTGATGAGAGAGAGATCAAGGTGCTGCCAATGAAAGAGACAATGACAATGGAGACAGCAGCAATAAGGTGGCAAAGGGCTCTAATGCTTCTCATTAACCCTGCAGCTGCCTCATTATCCTATCCCTTGGATATAAGCACCCCCATGGAAGAAAGGTGAGTTGCCTTTATAAAGTGCGTGATTATTTTGAGTAATTACAACCCCAAAAGTTAGAGCCAAGTGATCACCAAATAAATTTTTCACATAGGTTATTAAGTTCAGTTAGCTCTTGCTCTCTCCCAATATCTTTTATGTGTTTAAATGTGTTTCTATTGTTTTAAAAGTGTTTTTAAAGACCTTAAAATGCTTTTAAAAGTAACCTAAAAGTTATAAAAACATGTCTAGGGTGTATTTAAATAGGGTATTTCTATTTCGCGGATTTTCACTTTTCGCGGGAGGGTCTGGAACGTATCCCCCGCGTTATATATATATATATATATATATATATATATATATATATATATATATATATATATATATATATATATATATATATATTTATATAAACACCCATCCCACTGTTATCACGCACACATCAAAAGCTGGCATGTTCTTGCTAAAATGCAGTCAATCTTGTTACCTCATGCTGAATCTGATTGGAATAACCCGGTATGTGATGCACATGATTGGTTTGAGTTCACGGAGACTCCCTGCCTGTAATTGGCTGATGCTCTCCCATCACATATCACCCTTCCCGCCACCTCACTAACTAGGCATATCCTTTGTGATCACAGCGAAACAAGAGCTCCCACATTAATTTTGTTGTTTCCTGTTTTACCTGCAATGGCCCATTCTTACCAACAATGCCATTAACGAAACCACCAATCCTCGCCCAGCGTAGAGCTTCAAAAGAGGTTCAACCAAAGACAAACCTTACATATGCCCAGAAACTAAAGGTATTGATAGTGTTGAGACTTAGAAATGTGCAAGGTATTTATGTGAAGATTGATTTGTGTTTCCATGCATTGTATTGTCCCTCCCCAACTGGCACATCCTCAGAATCATTAAATTTTGTTTCTACTAAACTAAATATGTCTGGTTTCTTGGTTCTCAGGTAATCATTTATGTCTGATAATGTTGACACTAGCCTATTTATATTTGTGTATAATACAAGCCATTCTTTTTCTTTTTCCTTTAAACTGTCTTTTCTTACTCTTTCTCTTGTATGTACCACCTTTTCACTTTTAGGTCTAAAACTCTCCAATAGAATTTCTATTTCTCCTCTTTCATTCTCAACTCGTTTTTTTCCTTGGCTTCTTTGATCGGTACATTACATCTGGCTCTTTCTTCCTTAGTCATATCTTTTCTTAGCCGAATTTTCTTATATCTATCTATCTTTGCAAGTTTCTAAGCTTTAGATTGTATATCTTGTGCTGCCCCTCCTTCTTCATATTTCCTTAGCCTGTGTATCTCTTCTATTTCTTCTTCAATCTCTGAATTTTCTTCTTGTACCATATTAAACACTCTTTTAACTATCTTCTTTTCTTCTTCCTGTATTATGTTTTTCTTTGGCAACACTTTTTCTTTAAATCCAAAAATGATCACACATTCCTTTTTGTCGACTGTATCTCTTACTAAATTTTTGTTTTGTTTGATTACTTTAAAGACTTCCTTGGCCAGATTTTTTTTCTTCAAATTCTTGATCTAAAATTTTTGGCAAATTTTTTTGTTCTTTTTTTCTGTTCAATCTTCCATATTTTTCTCTCATCTTTCATTTCTTCTTGTGCCTTCTTCCACATCTTGTGTCCTGCATTTATTTCTTCATGAATTTTCACTACCTTTTCGCTGTCTTCTTGTTAACTATTTCATTCATCAAGTCTATTTTTCAACATAGTGTTTTGATTAACCATTACATTCATTGATCTTTTCATCTTTTCCATTTTTTCTATTAATTCATGAACAGTCTCTTGTAGCATTATCACTCTCCTTTGGTTTGTTTTAGTAGCTTAATCCTTTTCATTGGATTTGTTGAAACAATGAAATTTGGATGTTGCATGGTCAGCCATGTTTGTTTACCTTACTTGTTTTGAATATACTTGTTTACTTGTTACTTGTTTTTTTGTTTAGAGGTCTATGCCTTACAGTCGTGGTGGACCACCGCTGCCCCACTGTGGTGCCCGACCACAGCAGTTCCTCCCAGTAAACAGCTTAAGCATCACGAGCCCGGGCGGGGACTCGATCTGCCAACCAAGTGAATGCAAGGCCAGCGTGCTACCACTGTACTGTTCTTAGCTATTCCTTGGAGACGGGATTTATTTAACTGTGTGTGTGTGTGTGTGTGTGTGTGTGTGTGTGTGTGTGTGTGTGTGTGTGTGTGTGTGTGTGTGTGTGTGTGTGTGTGTGTGTGTATTTACCTAGTATTTATCTAGTTGTAGTATACAGGGCCTGAGCTAGACTTGTGTGGTCCTGTCTCCGTATCTACATTGATCCAATTTTTCTTTCAGTTTGTGCACACTATTCACTTCAATAACTTCTTCTTTCAAACTGTTCCATGTGTCTATACTTCTATGTGGAAAGCTATATTTCTTTGTGTTATTCAAGCATCTTCCCTTTTTTAATTTCCTCTTGTGGCCTCTTGTGTAAGCAGCTTCTTCCTTTGATAGTATATTCTTATCTGTTTTATCCATTCCATTTAACAGTTTGTATACTGCTATCAGGTCACCTCTTTCCCTTCTTTCCTCAAATGTTGGCAAATTCATTTCTTCCAACCTCTCCTCGTACGTCCTCCCTTCTAACTCTGGAACCATTTTTGTTGCAATTCATTGTATTCTTTCTATTTTCTTTATATGTTTTTTCTTATGTGGAGACCATACAATCGCAGCATATTCCATTTTTGGTCTAATCATTGTAGTGATAATCTTCTTCATCATTTCTTTATCCATATAGTGAAAGTCCACTCTTATACTTCTTAACATATTGTATGTTTCTCCAAATATCTTATTTATGTGCTTCTCTGGAGATAGATTATCCTGCATTACTATTCCCAAGTCTTTCTCTTTATCTACTCTTGTTATAATGCTGTTTCCCATTTTATATGTCCATGTAGGCCTCTTTGAGCTTTTTCCTATTTCCATCACATGACATTTGCTTGCATTGAAATCCATCTCCCATCTTTCACTCCATTCTTGGATCTTGTTTAGATCTTCTTGTAGTTTTTTGCAATCCTCTTGACTCTTAACTTTTCTTATCAGTTTAGCATCATCAGCGAAAAGGCTTATGTAGCTGCTCAGTCCTTCCGGTAAGTCATTGACATATGTTATAAACATCAGTGGTCCTAATACAGAGCCTTGTGGTACCCCGCTTGTGACTTTCCTCCACTCTGATTTTATGTCCCTTATGACTGTTCTCATCTCTCTTCCTCTCAGGTAATCCTCTATCCAGTTTAAAATATTTCCTTTCAGTCCTCCAATGTTCTCAAGTTTCCATAGTAACCTTTTATGTGGTACCTTATCAAATGCTTTCTTTAGATCCAAATATATACAGTCCACCCATCCTTCTCTTTCTTGTGTTATATCAATCACCCTTGAGTAGAAACTCAATAGGTTTGTTGCACATGACTTTCCTTCTCTAAATCCAAATTGTCTGTCTGTTATTCTCTTTTCTTTTTCTAAGTACCTAGTCCATTGCTTTTTTATTATCTTCTCACAGACCTTGCAAATTATGCTGGTCAGCGACACTGGTCTATAGTTCAAACGGTTCCTCTTTGTTACCACTTTTGTATATTGGTATTATTTCTGCTCTCTTCCACTCATTTGGCACTTTTCCTTGGTTCATTGAGCTCTCTATTATGTCACAAATTGGTTTAATAAGTTGTTCTTGACATTCTTTTAATACATGGCCTGACACACCGTCTGGTCCTATAGCTTTCCTTTCTTTTAGGTTCTTTAACACCTCCTTTATTTCATGTCTGCTTACCTTGATTTCCCACAACTCTGTGCTTTCTTTTCTTTCTTGTGGGTGTCTGAATTCTGTTTCACTTGTGAATACATTCTGGAAGTTTTTGTGTAGTATTTCACTCATCTCTTTTGGATCTTCAATTGTTTCATTATTTTCTTTCAACCTTGTTATTCTTTCTTTTTGTTTGATTTTTCCATTTATATACCTATAAAATAACTTAGGTTCCTCCTTACATTTGTTTACTATATCTTTTTCATATTTCTTTTCTTCTCTTCTTATTCTGACATATTCATTTCTAGCTAATTTGTACTCATTCCTGTTTTCTTGCGTTTGCCTTTTTTTTAAACTTTCTTCTATTTTATATCCCTTTCCTTTTTCGCCTTATAACAGTGCATTAAACCACTCTTGATTTCCTTTTTCTCTTACTTTGTAATATGGCACATGTTTTTCTATTCCTTTATTGTACGTCTTTCAGGAAATAATCATATTTTTTTTTAACGTCTTCAAGTCTATCCATCTCTCTCCAGTCTATCCCATTGAAAAATAATCTTAAATCTGAATAGTTTGCTTTTGCATAATTTCTTCTGATTATCTTGTGGTTTTCTTCTCTTCCTTCTTGGGAACATTCTTCAATCTCAAACTCTATAATTGTGTGGTCACTTTTTCCGAATGGACAGTCGTGGTTTATTTCTTATAGTAAATCTATTCCTTTTGTAAACACTAAATCCAGTCTTGTTGGCTCATTTTCACCTCTGTACCTTGTGTGTTCAGTAACCCATTGTTTCATAGCAATTTTCATTGTCAGTTTTAACAATCTATTACCCCAACTATTGTCTTCACCACTACATGCATAGTTTTCCCACTTTACTTCACTACAATTAAAATCACCCATCAAAATTACTCTTTTTACCACTTTTAATTATTCGTTCTAAGTTTATCTGGGTGTCCGTAAGTAGCACTTCATATTGTTCCTTTGTCCATGAGCTGGTTTTGGGGGAATATATGCTACTACTAATATCAGTTTTTCCCCCTTTCCAGACCTTATATGCAGACTCATCACTTCTACTTTTCCTGAACCATATTCCGTCTTTGTCACTTCTACTCCAACTTTTATTAATATTATTACTCCTCCTCCTTTCTTACCTTTTCTGTCTTTTCTCCATGTGATATAGTTCTGAAATGTGACCATCTTGTCCGTGATATTTTCGTCTAGTTTTGTTTCAGTTATGCATACAACATTTGGTGCCTTGTTCTCTAGATAATCTCTTAATTCCAATTTTCTTGATATTATTCCATCTACGTTTGTATACATTATCTTGAACTCCTCCCACTTTTCTTTTGAAACATTTCCCTCTGCTTCTTTTTTCCCTTTTAGTTTCTCTTCCTTATGTACCACTTCTTCAGTTTGTCGTCGAGTACTCTCCAGAAAAAACTTTCCTTGTCCTCTTCAGTTCTATCTTCATTTTGTTGTTTGACTTCTTGCTGCAGTTTTCTTAATTTTTGTCTTTCTTCCTCATTCATGTTTTTCTTTATATACACTTCGTTATACTCTTCAGCTCTTTTTAATGTAAATGCTCTGGCCAAAATTTCTTCTGTTACTGCTTGTGATTTGAGCCTTAGCTTCAATGGGCGTGTCTTTCCTTCCTCATAGCATCCCATCCTTTGTATTTCCTCTATTTCTTCTTCAAATTTGGTCTCTTCTTCATCATTCAACTTTTTTAGTATTTCCTTAACTCTATTTGCCTCCTCTTTGTCCCTTTGGAATTTCAATGTTATGTTCTTTTCTTTCAACCCGAAAATTATAACACTTTTTTTCTTTTCCGCTGCATCCCTGATTATATTTTCCTTTGTTTTCAGGACACTTATTACGTCCTTCTCAACATTTTCCTTATACTCTTTTTCTTGTTGCACTATTATTTCCTTGAATGTTTTCTTTTCAATCTCTTTTTCTTCTCTCCAGCCTTTCACTTCACAATTTACTAATTCCTTAACATGATCTTCCATTTGTTTCACAGCACCTCCATGGCTCATTTTCAGTTCCTCATTTTCTTTTTTCAATTTTTCAATCACTTTGTCCTTTTCTTCACTTTGCTCCTATAGAGATTTTATTTTCTTCCTAAATTCTTCTCTCTCTTTTTCCAAACTAGACATCCAATCTGTATTTTTTTCCATATTACGTTTACACTTGCTCATTTCCTCCTTAATTCCTCTCATTTCTATTTTGGTTTTATCACTATCTTCCTCCACCTTCCTCATTCTTGTCATTGTCTTTCCTAGTTATATGTCTTCATTAGTAAATCCTTTGAATCCCCCAGGGGTACCTGGGGTAGGCGGGTGTTTATCAGCCATATTGTTTGTTTACGTCTGGCAATTTTTCAACTGGCGACTCCACTTTCACTTATTTGCACTTTTTTATTCACTTTTCCTTAATATTTTGGAGACAGAACTCTTCCCCCACTAGCTCAGACCCCTTACCACACATCTAGTGTGTGTGTGTGTGTGTGTGGATGTGTATATGTGTGTATGTGTGTGTGTGTGTGTGTGTGTGTGTGTGTGTGTGTGTGTGTGTGTGTGTGCAAGAAAAACCCCTGATGAAATGGGTGGAGAGTGTTTGCGAGGGATGAAAAAAGAAAGAGAATTTTAGACCATACAAGGAGGGAATGTAAGGAAAGGAAATAATGGAGACTCTTGTGCTGTTGCGGGCGTCAGATACATAGATAGATAGAAAAAAAATAGATAGTTACAACAGTAAATCACCCAAGACATACCTAGATCAAAGCCAATCAGCTTAGGCCTGCTCAGCTCACTCATGATTGACTGCTTAACTTACAAAGCAGTGTAACTTTGAAGTGCACAGATCTGCAAGAAAAATTTAAGGTATGAAAAATCACTGGAAACTAAGTCAATATGGATAACTTATTACCTGAGAAACACATGAACAGGATTACATGAGTGAAAGAAATTTTAATTTTATGCTGAAAGAAGGCATTTGCTACAAACTGCCCTCACTCAACACATGCATCTACCATTCATTCTCAATTCTTATTCCGTTCAGGTACTTCCAATTCACCCACCACTTCATCCACACTTTAATTCTACACTTTTGCATTCATGTCACCCATCATAATCACTCTTCTTTCCTCCTCAAACATTTAATGCATTTATTCAAGTAATTTCTGAACTTCATTTCCTTTTTTCCCTTTCGCTGATTTCATGTTTTCTGGTGCATACACAATTATAAATTCACATAGACATATTTAACCATTACACTCTTAACACTTTATTCATACTATTCTTGTATCCTTCCATAGATATAACTCACACATTGCCAGACAGCAGAATTGAACAATCTTCCTTACGTTTTCCCTTAACTTTCTTCCAATCCTGTCTACATAGCCCCACAAATCATATCTTCCCTCATACCATCTTCATTTCCCTTTCTGCATTCTGATGACTTTTACTCATGCCTTAAACATCTAACCTCTCTCTCAGACAACATTCAACTATCATTCTACTTTTTCCTTCTTCCGTTCTTCAACCCAATTTACATTGAAGCACACAATCCTAATTGGAAAATTATCTTTCTTACTCTCTTCTGCCACGCTTAGCTTCTTTCAAAATCTCCTTCCCTAGGAATTAAGCAACAACACCTGGCCTCAAGAACTGTAAACATAAAAACAATGAAACCTACTGATGATGTATCTAAACAATATAAAAAAAACACAACTTTCCCTCTTGATCAATAATGGGATTGACTGCATTATAGCAAGAATATTCTAGCTTTTGATATGTGCGTAATAGTAGTAAAACGTGATAGCAGAACGTTTGATAGTAGTGAGATGAGTGTATTATTATTATTGAAGTAGTGGTAAAGGAGATGAAAGCAGGGAAAGTTGCAGGGTTGGATAGGTGTGCTGTAGAGTGTTTGAAAAGTAGCAGTACAAGTGTGATTGAGCAGTTAGTAAGATTGTGAAATGTGTGTTTCATGACCAGTATAGTACCAGTTGATTGGGCAAGTGCATAATGCAAGTGTATAATGGTAAAGGCGATAAATATGAGTGTGCTAGTATAACCTTGTTGAGTGTAGTTGGTAAGGATATGTGTGTATGGTTGGGTACTGGTAAAGAGGATCAGGGAGGGTACAGAAGGTGTTATATGTGAGGAGCAATGTGGCTTTAGAAGAGGGCGAAGCTGTGTGGATCAGGTGTTTGCTGCGAGACAGGTGTTTGAAAAGTTTATAGCAAAAGGAAAAGAAGTATTTTGGGCTTTTATGGACTTAGAAAAAGCATTTGACAAAATTGATGTTGATGACTTGTGGAATGTCCTATGATTGTATGGGCACAGTGGCAGGCTGTTAAAAGGTGTGAAAAGAAACAAGGAGTGCAAAGTTTCTATATAAATAGTAAAGCATTTGTAAGACTGGGAAATAGCATGAGTGGTTTTCTGTTGGTGTGGGACTACATCACCAATCTTGAAGGTGACTGTCTGGGTAATATGTACTCATTCATGTCTATCTTTTCTTTGCCTCTGACACATTTATATAGCATAATCATATCGTCTTTTTTTCTTCTCCCTTCTAATGTAGGCAATTTTATCTTTTCAATTCTTTCTTCATAGCCAAGATATTTCAGGATAGGCACCCATTTAATGGCTGCTCTTTGTACCTTCTCAATTTTCTCAATATGCTTTTTCAAGTGTAGACTCCATACTGCTGCTGCATATTCAAGCATTAGTCATAAAAATTATGTAATTATCTTCTGTGTGTGTGTGTGTGTGTGTGTGTGTGTGTGTGTGTGTGTGTGTGTGTGTGTGTGTGTGTGTGTGTGTGTGTGTGTGTGTGTATCCTGCTTCTCTTTACAAACAGCTTGTCATGCCAGTCTAAACCAAGGATCTACAGCTACCATAGTCATCATTAGACTGGCAATAGCGTATGTTAAACATTATTTGAAACATAAAAAATAAAAAAACTAGCATAATATCGTTTTGGTTAGTAACTCTAATAATGTTGAATAACCTGAACAGCTACCCTAATTTTTCCTGTAGCATCATTGTTCTATGATGCAGTTTTTAGAATTTTAATCTGACGATCTGTAGCCCATGTCCCTCCAGTACACCACTGCATTAGCTTTGCCACCTGTCAGTGTCTTCATAGTGGGGAGGACAAAAATGGCTATGAGCAGAGAGGAGCCTTCACCTTGCTTTGAGAGGGAGAATGCATGTCTAGGAGTAGGATCGATTAATGTAAATTGCCTAAGCATATTGAAAAGAAGGGAATTAGTGGAGAGTTATGAGGGAATTATGTTGGACGTCATAGTGGTACAAGAAACCCATATAAAAAGTTGTGGAGTGATAGATTGTATGATGGGGAGTGGGAGTGAAGTGTGGGAAAAGATGGAAGGAGGAATGGTGTGGTGTGGAGTGGATGAGAAAAGCAAGGAAGGTGTGAACTTCTAAAGTTTCTGAAGATACGGTACGGCATAGAGGCACATGGATTGAAGGAATCTAGGATAGTGTGGGAAGTTGGAAAGGTAGGAATAGTGATATAGGCATGGATGTGTGTGTATGCACCAGTAAATACAAAAAAGGGGAGGGAAGAGATGAACAGGTTCTGAAATGATGAGAATGAACGTCTGGTGGAGACTGGAAGGGTGTTAATTGGAGACATGAATGAAAGAGTTGGAAATAGTGAGATAGCAAGTGTAGTTGGAAAATGTGGCATGAATGGAGTGAATGAAAATGGTGAGTACCTGGTGGACACGTGCAGAAAGGGGCTGTTCTTAGCAAACACTTTTTTTCAGCACTAAATGATCCACAGGTGCACATGAAGATGGAGAGATGAGAGGGATGAGCAGAGGAATATGATTGATTATATAGCAGTGGATGAGAAATTGAGGAAGGATGTGTTGGATACTAAAGCAGTCAGACAGATGATTGAAAGGTCAGATAACCATGTTGTGTGTTGTGCTTGCTCTGTACAGGGGCCTTATCGTCCATGTATGAAGTATAGTTTGCATGTCTGGGGGGGTTCAACTCGCACAGCTTTACAAAACAGGTTAGAGTCTAAAACTCTTCGTCTCATCAACTCTCCTCCTCTAACTGATTGTCTTGAGTATTTGAGTCACCCATGCAATGTTGCATCTTTATCTCTTTTCTACTGCTATTTTCATGCTGACTGCTCCTCTGAACTTGCTAACAGCATGCCTCTACCCCTCCCGCGGCCTTGCTGCACAAGGCTTTCTACTTCTTCTCATCCCTATTCTGTCCATCTTCCTAATGCAAGAGTTAACCAGTATCTTCACTCTTTCATCCCTTACACTGGTAAACTCTGGAACTCTCTTTCTTTGTCTGTTTTTTCACCTGCCTATGACTTAAACTCTTTCAAAAGACCTCAATTAGACCTTCGCCCACTGCCTCTATTTTTCCTACTGTCGTCTTTACAGGGTTTGGTGACAAGCGGAATTTTTTTTTCCCAACCTACTTTTGTTTGCCCTTGGCCAATATCCTTTAATCAAGGATTATATATGTGTATATAATCCTTGCCTTTAATGAAAGAAAATAAGAAGAAAAAAATGCTAAGATAAAGATAAAAGGTAGATGGGAGTATGGCAGAGTAAATGGCAAGGGAAAGGGGAGTGAGGTGTTAGCTAGTGAAAAGATGAATAGGAAAATGATGAGAGATGGGTATGAAAGGAAGGTATACGAGAAACTGAGAAAAACTATGATGACAGTTGAAGAGGGAGAGTGTGTTAGTGAGGTATTGAGGATGTTCAAAGGAGCAGTGACAACAGCAGCAGCAGAAGTGGTTGGGATTGGAGCATTGAAGAGTCAGAGAAAGGTAAGTGAATGGTGGACAGATGAGATAAAGGAAGCTGTAGAAAGGAAGAGGAGAGTATATAAGGAATGAGAAGAAATAAAAGTGAGGAAAACTTTGTACAAGTTGTTGAATAGGAAGGTAAAGGAGTTGGTGAGAGTGAGTATAAGGAAAGTGGATGAAGTTTGGTATAAAGCTGGATGAAAAGTTTAGTGCAAATAAGTTATTTTGAAAGGTTAAAAAAGAGAGAAGAGGAGTAGGGTGTGTTAATATGAGAATCAAGGGAGAGGATAGAGTGCATGGGAGGCAGTGGTACAGTGGTCAGCGTTCGGTCATGCGAACCTAGGGTCCCAGGTTCGATCCCCCAATATTAGCTGGCCATTTTTCATTATTTGGTATTACTGCCGAATGGGCAAAGACTACCCAAATTGCTGCCATACTGTCCTCAGACGGGACTTACAATGTTTATATGCATCTGAGGCTGTAGTAGCAATAGCCTCTCATCGTTCTCAATATATTCAAGAGAGAATGTAAACATTTGAGGCATCACTATAAAAAATCTTAAAAAAAACCCCTACGCCAATTAACAGGCACGAGGAAAGTCCATCTTTGCTTCTATAAAGCCTACTGGCGCCAACAGTTTATGATATAGAAAAAAAGAAAATAAAAAATTTTAAATGTAAATGGCAAGGAGGAGGTGAACGGAGTATGGAAATCACTTTGAACGTTTAATGAATAAGAACACAGAAAGGGAAACAATAGTGTCGAGTATGGGTGTGGAAGCAGGTGGAAAACGTATAGATGCACAGAAGGCATTGATAGAAAGGAAGTAAAAAAATAAATAGACAAACTTAAATGTGGTCAACCTGCAGGTATGGATGGAATAACCACAGAAATATTAAAACATGGAGAATAAAGTAGTAGAATGGATGTCCATGATAAGTGACCTTGCATGGGGACAGAGAGAAGTATCAGATGTGTGGAAGAATGCAGTTATTGTGTCTTTGCATAAAGGGATGAGTATAATAATTAAAGATGGATAAGTTTCCTTAGTGTGCCAGGAGAAGTGTATGAGGAGTCTTGACAGAAAAGGGAAAGGCTGTGTGGACCGGATATTTGCAATTAAAATTATGGTAGAGGAGTACTAGGGGATAGGTGCAAAATTGTATGCAGCCTTCATGTACGTAAGAAAAGCATATATGTAATAGAGTTGAAATGGAAGCTTTCTGGAACGTTCTGCAAAATTTATGGTGTTGGAGAACAGTTAGATGGAGGAATTAAGGCATTTTATAGGGAGACAAGTGCATGTGTGAGGGTGGATGTAAAGCTGAGTGAGTTTTCCTATGGAATTGGAAGTGAGACAAGAATGTGTGACGTCACAATAGCTGTTTGATATTTTTATGGATGGGTGTATGAAAAAAATTAATGCAAATGTGGGGAATGAAGGTGCAAGACAAGATGAATGTGATGGGTTAAGCAGTTGTGACATGCCTGTTTGCAGATGACATTATGTTGTTTGCAGAGAGTGAAGAGGAACTTGAGAGAGCGGTGGATGAGTTTTATAGTATATGTACAAGAAGGAAACTAAAAGTATATGCTGGAAAAGTAAGTAAGATGAGGGTTTTGGAAAGAAAGCAGTAGAGGTAGTTGACTTTAATAGACCTTATAGGGTGAGTGTGTCAGTAGTAGGAAGGTGTGAAGTAGTTCTAGGAGGAGAGAAAATGGAGGAAGTGAAAGATTTTAAATATTTGGGAATAGTGTTATGCACACATTATGAGATGGAATGAGAAATAAAAGAGAGCTGTGAAAGGCAGGTGTGTCATAGGATCACTTGCAAGGATTATGAGAGGAAGAAATGTGTCCATGAATGTATTATGCTGCCAACACTGACTGTACAGGCCAGGAGGTTTGTTGGTAACAAAACTGATTAAAGAAGAAGCACATTATCAGCTGCTTTAATCTAGTCTTGGGGAGATTCTACCACCACCAGAAATCTAAGGAAATATGATGAAAACAAATACTGTATAATAGTGAATATATTAAACAAACTCCAGAAAATATCTACTCGACTAGAACAGGAAACTTAAGAAATGGCAACTCCATACAAACAGGTGTAGAGGTAGCTGTAGTTCTGATGGTGAAGGCAGCGCATAGCAGAATGAATGAATGAAATTAATAAATGAAATCTGACGGTGATGGATGACAGAGAGGTGGGGAGGGGTGCCTGCTGAGATACATAGTAATGTAGCCCTGTTCTGGAGAGAGATAAAAGTGCACAATGTGGGTAGGGGAGAAGAGGGCAGACGTTGCCCAAGCGACTGTCGAGCTCTGAGGTGAGAGTGGGACAAGGACGCTCAGAGGTCTTTACAAGCCAGCTAGTATTTCCGCGATCTCCACACAGAAATAGAAAACCCTTCTAACCTGGGACTGATTCCTCGGGCAGCAGAGCCAAGGAGACACCAAACAAAATGGCAGGAAGGTAACGATGACGAGTTATTACCTCCACCCATTCACTAGGGCTGAGTAGAAAACAAAGAGACGAATCAAATATAAAATTACAATCACACGAGTTCAAGTACCTATGTGTGTGTGTGTGTGTATGTGTGCGTGTGTGTGTGTGCGTGTGTGTGTGTGTGTGTGTGTGTGTGTGTGTGTGTGTGTGTGTGTGTGTGTATTTACCTAGTTGTAACATACAGGAAAAGAGCTATGCTCGTACTGTCCTGTCTCCAAATCTACTATTATCCAGTAGATTTGGAGATGGTACAGTACAAGTATAGCTTTTTTTGTGTGTATTTTCCTAGTTGTAGTACAGTCGTCCCCCCAAGGGTGCGCACTCCAAGGGTGCGAACAGTACCGGTTTGGCACTTATGTTCAAAGGGTGCGAAAAAATTCAAAAAAGTGCGCAAAATCACTAGCTGGCAGCAGCAGGATGAGGCAACACACACCCCGCCATTCTCCACCAGTCCTTGACGCGTCTCTCTCGCTCTCGCTCTCTCTCTCTCTCTCTCTCTCTCTCTCTCTCTCTCTCTCTCTCTCTCTCTCCACTATTCGTCTTTCTCTCCCTCCTTCCATCTCTTTTAAAGAATTCAACATCCTAAAGCTTCATATGTTGAATTCTTCTTCCTCCTCCTCCTCCTCCTCCTCTTCTTCTTCTTGTGACCTGTTATGGTTTGTATCGCCTTGTAGGTCCCATCTTCCTTGGTGTTACGGTTCCTCTATCCTTCCATAGACGTGAATAGGAAGAAAGTGCAACACAAAGGGAGATTTTTACTGATTTTACTAGTCCTTTCTTTTCAATTACGCTAATTTTCTTTGCATTCTTCTCACGTCTGTGTAAGACGGGAAATACGCAAAGAAATTCAGCTTCTGTCGGGCGGCCATGTTGTGATGACGTCATATATCTCTCTCTCTCTCTCTCTCTCTCCTCTCTCTCCTCTCTCTCTCTCTCTCTCTCTCTCTCTCTCTCTCAGATGTGGGATTCCTTCTCCTCCATCTTAGATACTGTAATGGCTTCCGCCAGTACAGTATCTATCTATTATCTATCATATTTAATCACCACACGTGTATATGTACTGTATATTCTTCCATTATGTCATGTATTTCGCGGGGTTATTTGGCGAAAAAAGTGTAAGTTTTAAGAGTCTCGGACTACATTAGTGAATTTCCCATAGGTTATTAACTTCCAAGGGTGCGTTTTTCCAAGGGTGCGTAAGGGTTCGGACTATATTAAGCGCACCCTCGGGGGGGCCGACTGTATACAGGGGCTGAGCTACACTCATGTAGTCCTGTCTCCGTATCTATATTTGTCCAATTTTTCCTACAGTTGATGTACGTTCTTTGCCATTATCACTAACGATCTTCCTTCTGTCCATTCCAAGTATCTATACTTCTTTGGGGAAAACTGTACTGTTTTGTATCGTCAAGCAAATTTTTTTGCAATTTTTTCTTGTCCCCTCAAATTTCTATCTGTTTTCTCCAGGTTGTTCATCTATTTATATATTGTGATTAAGTCATTTTTTTCTCTTCTTCTTTTAGTGTTGTTAGAAGCATTTCTTTTAATCTTTCCTCATATGTTAGTTCTTCCAATTCTGGCCCCATCTTAGTTGCAATTCTCTGTATTCTTTCTAATTTCAACATACTTTTCCTTGTGCGGGGACCATATTACTTCTGCATATTCCAATTTTGGTCTGATCATTATAGTTATAATTTTTCTCATCATATCTTTATCTAGGAAATGAAAAGCCATCCGTATATTCCTTAGCATCCTGAAAGCGTCACCAAATATTCTATTTATACGTTTCTCTGGTGATAAGTTATCCTGTATTACCACTCCTAAATCTTTCTCATCTTTTGCTATTGATATAATATTTTCCCCTAACTTATACGTCCATGAGGGTCTCATTGCACTTTTTCCCATTTCCAATACATGGCAATTTTTTGCATTAAATTCTAATTCCCATGTCTTGCTCCATTCATATATCTTGTTTATATCATTCTGTAGCTCCTCACAATCCTTGTGGTTTCTTATCTTTCTTAGTAATTTTGCATCATCTGCAAACAGACTTATGTAACTGCTTACTCCTTCTGTCATGTCATTTACATACATTAAAAATATCAGTGTGTGTGTATTTACCTAGTTGTGTGTGTGTGTGTGTGTGTGTGTATTTACCTGTTGTATTTACCTAGTTGTGGTTTACGGGAGGGGAGTAATCTCATGGTATCCCGTCTTTGTATCCCTTATCTAGTTTCTTCTTAAAAGTATGCACAGTCCCAGCCTTTACAACTTCCTCGCCGAGCTCGTTCCATTTATTTACAACTCTATGAGAAAAACTATACTTCTTGATGTCCCTTCTACAGTTTTCCTTTTTCAACTTTAAACCATGTCCTCTTTTACTCCGTGTATCCAAGGGTAAAAAGTCTTCTTTATCCACATCCTCCATACCATTCACCATTCTATAGACATTTATCAAATCACCTCTTTCCCTTCTCTCCTCGAGTGTAGTGATTTCTAATCTTTTCAATCTCTCTTCATAGGTTAAAGTACCCATCTCAGGAACCATCTTCGTAACTGCTCTCTGAACTCTTTCTAACCTTGCAATATTTTTCTTTTTATGGGGAGACCACACGACTGTCGCATATTCCAACCTCGGTCGTACCACATTAGTCAAAATCTTCTTTATCATCCTTTCATCTAGATACGAAAAGGCCACTCTCACCCTCTTTAATAAATTCATCACCCCACCAGCAATTTTGTCAATATGTTTGTCTGGAGTCAAGTCCTCTGTAACAGTCACTCCCAAATCCACTTCTTCTTTTGATTTCTCCAACCTGACAACATTTATCTCATAACCATATCGCACTCTCTTTTTACTCTTACCAAACTCCATCACTGGCCACTTTTCTTCGTTACTACCGCCGAGTGGCCTAAGATCACCCACATGCTGCCATAACACCATCCTCGCCGGGACTGCAACGTTATATGCGCGAGGAGCTTCCGCTGGCAGCATGAGCCTATCAATAAGAAGAAACAAGGTGTCACTTAAAAAATCTAACCCGCGCTACTAACGGACGGAGGCCAACCATCTAAGATCTCCCTGAAGCCTACCGGCGCCATGGGTAAATGAAAAAAATAAATAAATAAATAAAACCTTACATTTACTCAAGTTAAATTCCATTTGGCATGATTTACTCCAACTATTGATCTTGTTTAAATCCTTTTGCAGCATCATACAGTCATTCACATTTTCAACTTTCCTCACTAATTTTGCATCATCTGCAAACAGGTTTATGAAACTATCAACTTCATCACTCAAGTCATTTACGTAAATCACAAACATTAATGGTCCCAACACAGATCCCTGTGGGACGCCACTAGTTACCTTGAGCCAAGACGAACACTGGTCACGTATTACTGTTCTCATTTCTCTATCATGAAGATAATCCTCCATCCACTCTAGTAGTCTTCCTCCAATTCCTCCGTACTTTTCAATTTTCCATATCAATCTTTGATGTGGTACCTTATCAAAAGCATTCTTTAAATCCAGGTATACACCGTCCACCCATCCATCTCTTTCTTGAATAACATCAATCACTCTTGAGTAAAAAGATAACAAATTTGTAGAGCATGATCTCCCCTTTCTAAACCCAAACTGGCAATTAGTTAATACTTTATGCCTCTCCAAGTGCTCCATCCATCTCTCCTTAATCACTCTCACACATCTTTCCCACAACACTGGTCAATGACACTGGTCTATAGTTTAGAGGGTTTTCCTTACTTCCTCCTTTAAATATCGGTGTGATATTTGCCCTTTTCCAGTCCTTAGGCATTCTTCCCTGCATCAATGATGTTACCACCACACTATGAATTTTCCCAGCCAATTGCTCACTACATTCCTTCAAAATCCAGTTTGATACTCCATCTGGTCCCATTGATTTATTGACATCAAGCTCCTTCAGCATCTTAAGTATTTCCTCATTCATAACATAGACAGTGTTCATCGAGGTCCTTTGAAGACTTCCTCTACAGGCTCGAACTCTCTCTCCACAGTGAACACTGATCTAAAGCGTTCGTTCATCACCTCCGCCATATCCTGAGCCTCTTCGTAAACTATTTCTTTGATTTTCAGCTTTGTTATCCCTTCCCTATGTTTCATCTTCCCATTTATGTGTTTGTAAGACAGCTTGGGTTCATCTATACACTTATCTATTACATCTCTTTCCTATTTTCTTCTCTCCATTCTTATTATCTCAACATATATGTTCCTAGCTTTAATGAACTCGTCCCATCTGTTTTCAGTTTTTCGCTTCCTCCATCTATTCCAAGCATTTATCTTGTCATTTCTTGCACTTTTACATTTTGCACTGAACCATTCTTTCCCCTTTCTACCTCCCGGTCCTCCTCTAGGTACAAATTTCTCCCCTGCAATATTGTAAATCTTCAAAAATTCATTCCATTTCTCTTGAACATCCTCAGCCTGCTCAAAGTCCTTCCAGTCCACCTCAACAAAGAAGTCTTTTAATTTCTTAAAATCAGCTCTCCCATATTTAAATTTCTTCACTTTATACTCCTCATTTATGATTTCATTTTCATTCCTCACCTCAAAAATTTATCAGTGTGTGTGTGTGTGTGTGTGTGTGTGTGTGTGTGTGTGTGTGTGTGTGTGTGTGTGTGTGTGTGTGTATGTATTTACCTAGTTGTAACATACAGGAAAAGAGCTTGTGCTGTCCATATCTATAAGTATCTAATTTTGCCTTGAATTCATGAACTGTTCTTGCATGCACTATTCCCTTGCACTATTCCTTTTTCCAAACCATTCCACGCCTCTACCCATCGTTGTGGAAAGCTGAACTTCTTCATATCTCTTCTGCAAATGTCCTTTTTGAGTTTCTTTCCATGTCCTCTTGTGTCCCAAATTAGTACATTTTTTCTATCTAGTTTTTCTAATCCTTTCATCGATCTGTACACTGCAATTAGATCTCTTCTTTCCCTCCTCTGCTCCAATGTTGTAAGAGCCAGTATCTGCAGCCTCTCTTTGTATGACAGTTCTCTTAAATTTGGGGGAAGCTTTGTTGCTGCTCTCTGTATGCTCTCCAGTTTTTTTGTGTTTATTTACTTGGTGACCATAATGTTGGTGCATATTTTAATCTTGAGAGTACCAAAGTCATTATCAATTTCTTAACCATATCTTCCTTCATCCATGTAAGTAAAATCCACCCGTATATTCCTCAATACATTATAGGTTTCGCCAGTAATCTTATTTATGTTTCTCAGGTGACATATTATCCATAATGGTTACTCCTAGGTCTTTTTACTCTTTCTTCTTATTAATTTTTTCCTTCCCCGTTGAAGAAACGCCCCGATGCCTTCTCTTGCTCTTCCCAAATTCCATTAAATTGCATTTTTTTTTTGTATTAAATTCCATTTCCCATGTACAGGACCACTTAAATATTTTGTCCAAGTCCTGTTGGAGTGCTTTACAATCTTCATTTTTCTGCACCCTTAATAGTTTGGCGTCATCTGCAAACAAGTTGATGTAACTGTGAATTCTCTCTGGCATATTGATTACATACACTGCAAACATGACTGGAGACAATACTGATCCTTGTGAGACTCCACTCAAGACACTTTTCCAGACAGAATTTTTATCTCTTATTACAGTTCTCATTTCTCTATCTTTCAAAAAATCATCCAAACATCTTAGAAGCCACCCTTAAGACATCCAATAATTTCTAATTTCCACAACAACCATTTGTGTGGCACCTTATCAAATGCTTATCTTTGATCCAAGTAAATACAGTTCACCCAACCGTCTCTATCTTCCACAATGTCTATCACTCTTGAATAAAAGTTTATCAAATTGTTAACACAAGATCTTCCACTTCTGAAACCAAACTGTCTATCTGTCAACACTTCACCTGTCCTTTATGAGTCTTTCACATATCTTGGCCACAACACTACCCGTGGCGCCGGTAGGCTTCAAGGAGACCTTAGATAGTTGGCCTCCGCCCGTTAGTAGCGCGGGTTAGATTTTTTAAGTGATGCCTCGTTTCTTCTTATTGATAGGCTCCTGCTGCCAGTGGAAGCTCCTCACGCATATAACGTTGCAGTCCCGGCAAGGATGGTGTTATGGCAGCATGTGGGTGATCTTAGGCCACTCAGCGTTAGTATCAAAGAAAAGTGGCCAGTCCGTGCCGAGGCTCGAATGCGGGACCCTGAGCTGGTATGCCTGACCGCTAGCCACTAGGCCACCGCCTATGGGTCATCCTTGTTTCCTCCTTTAAATATTGGCACAATGTCAGCTCTCTTCCAATCTATTGGAACCTTGCCCTCTGCCAATGAACTCATGATGACACTATGAATGCTGTCTGCCAACTGTTGACTGCACTCTCTTACAATCCAATTGGACACTCCATCAGGATCTGAAGCTTTTCTCACATCTTACTCTTCCATTATTTTTCTTACTTTATTTCACACAAACTGACCTTGTTAGTTTCCATTGTTCTGACACTGGAAGTCATTCTGTCTTGTGAAAACTTACTGGAAGAAGTTGTTCATCACTTCAGCCATCTCTTTTGTATCTTCGTAAAGCTCGTCAGTCACTGATCTTCAGCTTGCTTATTTCTCCTTTGTTTTTCAATTTGCCATTTACATATCTGTAAAACAATTTTGGGTGGTTTTTACATTTTTTCACTATGTCTTTCTCATAATTTATTTGTTCCTCTCTCGGAATCTTGACATACTCATTCCTTTTATTTACATAGTTCATCCAAAGATTGTGTCTTCTATTTCTTCTCCATCTATTTCATGTTTTTTCTCTCTCCATCTTTGCCAACTCATATTTTCTGTTAAACCACTCTTTATTCATAAGCTTATTCATTCACTTATTTGGCACGTGTTTCCTTATTCCTTTATTATACTTTTCAAGTAGGATTCTCCACTTGTCTTCTGTTTTCTGTCTTGTAAAAGGTGGTCCAGTCTGCTTGTTCAAAGTGTCTCCTCAGTTCTGCAAAATTTGCTTTACTGTAATTGTATCTTCTTTCTTTATAATCCTCTCTCCTTGCCTCCTCCGGTCCTCCCTTCAACTTGAATTCAATTACCACGTGATCACTTTTCCCGAGTGGGCTCTTGTACACTAGGTTTTCTAATATCTCAGGTTCCTTGATGAACACTTGGTCTAGTTGTGATGGTTCTTCATTTTCTCTATATCTTTTATGTTCTTCCACCCACTTTGTTAAGACATTATCCATTGCCAATTGCAGTAATTTATTCACCCATGATATTTCGCCTCCCTCAGTCATCCAGTCCTCCCAGGACACCTCTTTACAATTAAAATTTCTCATAACAGTTATATTTCTACTCTTCACAATTGGTCTCTGCAAACACTCCCTTGTGTCATCAATAATTTTTTCATATTCATCAGCCACCCATGAACACGTTTTGGGTGGAACGTAAACTGCAGTGAAATCTCTCCTTCCTTCTCCTTTACTCCTCACTCATACTTTCAGCACTTCAGCACTACCTTCTTCATAAATTATTTCATCTACTTGTAGCTCTTTCTAAACTAGTAACATCACTCCTCCTTCGTTTTTTGTACTTCTGTTCCTTCTCCAAATATTGTATCTATTTTCACCAATATTCATTGACTATAATTCTTCATACAATGTAGTCTCTCTTATTCCCATGATGTCCAGTTTGTTTTTCATTGAAATCCAGCAGTGTTTACATTAGTGTATGCAACTTTTAGTTCTGTTCTCCCTCCTACACTAGTATGCTTACTTCCTCACTCTTATCTTCCTTATGTACCATTTCCTTAATTTCATATCTTTGACTTTCCAATAAAATCTCTTCTCCGCTTCTGTTCTGTTCATTTTTTTTCCCTTGGTTTCTTCCCACAATTTATTAAGTTTTGCTCTTTCTTCTTCATTCAAGTTTTGTCTCAGCCATACTTTCTTGTATATCTCCTTTCTTGCCAACCTCCAAGATCCTGCCAAAATTTCCCCTGCAGATGCTTGTGATTTTAATCTAATGTTTATGGTGCAGGTTTTTCCCTCTTTATATTTCCCAAGTCTGATAACTTCCTCAATCTGATCACTGAGTCTCCTTCCTTCATCCTGTTCATCCTGCACCGCCATCACAACCAACTCAGCTAACTTTTACTCATGCTCTTATCTCTCATGTGTTATAGGTAGCACTTGTTCTTTCAAACCCAAAACAATAATACATTTATACATTTATTCTTCTCAACAGTGTCTCTAAGCAAATTCTCCTTCTCCTTAATTAGTTTAATCACAGTTTTAGGAACGTCCAGTTCTTTCTCTCTTACAGTGTCCTCCATTATCTTCTTAAAATGAACCTGTTCTTGTTCATGATCTTTCTTCCACCGATTCTGATTTTCATTTATTTCCTTTACTTTGACTGCATTTACTTCCATTATCTGGTCATTAGTACAAATTTTCCTCTGTAGATCATCACAGTCCTTCCTCAAAACTTAATTATCCACTTTCACCACTTCCTGATTATGTCCCACAGTTCCCTCACAAAACATTCAAGTTCTATCACTCTTTTATGCAACATATTTTCTACTGTTGAACGTTCATCATAACTGAATCCTGAAAAATCATGTCTGACGCCTTCGTTACGTGTTGATTCAGGTAAAAAAACAAAGCTATTTTTGTTCTGTCGTCTGCTAATTTCACCTTCTGTCTTACACTTTCCTCCATTCTAAGGATGTTTACTCATGCTAATGAGGTGGGACAAACACTTTATGCATAGCTCCCACCTTATTACAAGGTAGATGCTGCAGCTATCTGTAGGCTGGAGGAGCTCAGCAAAATACATCTGTCCTAGATGGCAACTGGCATCAGTGTGTGTGTGTGTGCGTGTGTGTACGTGTTAGGGGAACAACCCTATAACAAAAGTGTATGTATTAGTGATGTACAAAGGAGTACAAAGGATGAACAGACAGCAACAGTCCTACTGGACCTAACGAGGCTGTCTGTTTAGTTACACTACTGCTATAATATTTACTCGATAGAGACTAAAGGACAGCAAAATGGAAGGCTCTTCCCCACCCACCCCTCCCTCCAGCCGAAGCTGGCCAGAAGAGGAAGTGATACCATGTAGTATGGAAAAACTATCATGGAATTTGTATAGGAACGTGAGAAAAACAGGAGTAATCTATGCTATAGAAAATTATGCAGCAGTGAAATATACTTAATTTGGTGGACTGATGCTAAGTGTTTATCGAGTTTCTTCTTAAATGATTCAATTGTGATACTGTTAACTATTTGTGCTGGGAGAGAATTCCAAATATTTACGATTCTATTGAAGAAAAAGTGCTTTGCTTCATTCAATCTATAATGCTTATCAATGATCTGGAAACCATTGTTACGAGTGGTGCTTGTGTAGTTACATAGTCGTTTATGTTAATATTATCAAAACCATGGAAAATTTTAAATACAGTGCTCCCTCCAATTTTGCGTGAAATTGGTCGACATTGCAGGTAGCAAAATTCAAATTCACAAAATTAGAATCATTAACCTTATAGTGATTTTAGTCATATTTTTGCCATTGTTTGTACACAAATACATGAAATTATACATCCTACAATAAAAAATAAAAAATAAATATATATTATCATTATCTATAAGAAAATTAATTTAAATGACCATTTTACTGTACCTGGGCTTGCAGAGATGGAGATTCGTCTCAGTCGCAAAATTAGAATTAGAAAATTGGAAGGAGCACTGTACCTCAATTAGGTCCCCTCGTAGCCTACGTTTGGATAAACTGAATAAGTTCAGCTCCTTTAGTTGTTCTTCGTAAGACTTGTTTCGCAATCTTGGGATCATTTTAGTAATTCTTCTTTGTATTGATCCAGCTTATTAATATCTTTCTATAGTATGGTGACCAAAATTGAATTTTAGATGAGGGCGTATGAGTGCATTATATAGTGTAAGGATAACTTTTTCAGATTTATACTCAAAAGTTCTACCGATGAAGCCGACCAGTTTGTTAGTTTTTCTAACAACGTCTGAACAATGTTTATCTGGTTTGAGGTCGTTACTAATAGTTACCCCTAAGTCTTTTTCATGGTCAACCATAGAAAATTCGGAGCCATTCATTGTATATTTAGTGAATTGATTATTGTTACCGATATGCAAAACTTTACACTTATCAACATTAATTATCATTTGCCACTTTTCTGACCAATTGACTATGACATCGAGGTTTGATTGAAATTGTAGTTTATTGGCGGTTGTAGTTACTTTACTCATGATTTTCGTATTATCGGCAAATTTTGATATCTTACAGGTGAGGCCTTCATCAATATCATTGACATAAATCAGAAAAAGAATGGGGCCAAGTACTGAGCCCTGTGGCACATCGCTCTTAACGTCTCGCCAGTTAGATGATTTACCGCTTATGACAACGTGTTGCCTTCTTTCAGAAAGCCAGTCTTCAAGCCATTTAAGAATTTTCCCAGCTATGCCAAGCAACTCTAATTTTTTTAGTAATCGTTTATGGAGAACTTTGTCTAACGCTTTTTGGAAGTCAAGATAAATTATATCTACCGCTTTTGTCTCGTCATAAATGTTGAATACATCGTTATAAAAGTCAAGGAGATTCGTTAAGCAAGAGCGTTTGTTACGAAAACCATGTTGAGCATTATTAATCATGCTGTTTTCTTCTAGGAAAGTCACTAGTTTATCACGTATTATAGTTTCCATTAACTTACCAACTACGGATGTGAGGCTGATTGGTCTGTAGTTAATTGGTAGTGATTTATCTCCTTTTCTTTGAAAGGGGGTAACATTTGCTAATTTCCAAATGCAAGAAGTTTTATCAAGTGCCTTAGTTACAGTATCCTCAGTAACTAAGGCACTTGATAAAATTAAAGTAAATAAAACTGATACTGAATTTTAGAGCCCCACGGAGGCGGAGCTGGATATCTTTTTCTCATAAAATCCGGTTGCAGATAAAAATTGCGGAGGTTAAGATATAAATTTTTTGCGGACGCGGACACAATTGCGTATTATTTTTACCTCCATATCCACGGACGTGGGTTTTTTTGTTGTTACATATATTACAGTACATTTATGCAATATAAAGTGATGAGTTTCAGCCACACTTAAGTGTGTTACTAGGTTGTGAGACGGCAACCCAACCCGTCATGCATCCCACCAACCACTTTCCCCAATCTCCAATCTTAGAAAGTAGCAAACTTTAACTGGTTTTTATTATTGGCTACTATTGTTAAGCCACAAAACTGCCACATTTAATATTCAAACTTTAGAAGTGACAATTTTTTCTTCACAAATAGTAGTTTCTCTGCTTCCTCTGCCTGCAAACAGTTCGTCTTTTCATCATATATATTGCCAGCACAATTAAATAACTGTTTGCTGGTAACACTGCTTGGAGGGCAACTCAGATACTGTTGAGCAAGTTTTCCTAATTCGGGGTATTAGCTGATGTTTACTTTCCACCATTTCAATGGATCTGCCCCCAGCCTTTTTTCTTTGTGGTATTCATGAACCATGTCCATTGTGTTTGTCTTTGTTCTCTCTTCTGGTTCTTCGTCACTACTGGATGCGGATGCTAAGATAATACCGTTGCACTTTTTATAGAAGTGCCTGTGCTTTTTGAAGAGGTGGCCTTGGGTTCATCATTCCTTTTTCTCTTTTTTCTTGGTTCGTCATCCTCACCCACACTAACACTTGCAAGCTCACTGCAAAGGCGGGCTACTGTTCTTTGCACCTGCTCTGCAATATGCGAAGAAGAAAATAATTTATCTTTATACTGATGGTCAAGATAAGTTGCCATATTGTGAGTGAGAGAGAGAGAGAGAAAGAGAGAGAGAGAGAGAGCGAGAGAGAGAGAGAGAGAGAGAGAGAGAGAGAGAGAGAGAGAGAGAGAGAGAGAGAGAGAGAGAGAGAGAGAGAGAGAGAGAGAGAGAGAGAGAAGAGGAACAATAAGAGACTGAGGGAGGAAGAGAGCTAATAGAGACAGAGAGGAAGAGGGACTGGTAGGTGAGAGGAACGGAGAAGAGAGTTGTAGACAAAAAGGAGAGAGAAAAGGAATTATGACAAAAAGAGAAAGTATTGGATGGGTGGAGATCAGCAACCACAGCGGATAATGATGCAGAACTTTTATTGTCTGAAAACAAGGAGGCGGATATTATTTTCACTGCGGAGGCACCACGGAGGCAGAGGCGGATATCGCATACATCACTAGTATGTACATACGTGTGTGTGTGTGTGTGTGTGTGTGTGTGTGTGTGTGTGTGTGTGTGTGTGTGTGTGTGTGTGTGTTGGGCATTTCAGCCCTTACATTGACGTATCGATCAGAGACTTGGACATGGAATAGGGCACATCAGACAAGAGAGTGTGGTGTGGAAATCTGAGAGGAGTGTGACAAGATGGGAAGGTGAGAGTGTGTATGAAAAATGTAGCAAAGGGACATTGTGCAAAGGGAGTTTAATGTGGTGCGGTGGAATGGGAGAAAGAAATATGTTGAGGTGGTTTGGTCAAATGGAGAGAAAGAAGAGTGAAGAATTTGTGAGGAAAGTGTATGTGAGTGAAACTGAGGATCCTAAGAGGAGTGGAAGGCCAGTTGTAAGATGGAAGGATAGAGTAAAGCAGTACATGCATGAAAGAGTTCCTGATAAATGGGGAGGGATTGAACTAGCAAGGAGGAAGTGTGTTGATAGGAAGAAGTGGAGGCTCTTCTGCCCTAGCTATCCCCTTGGGGAACTTTTCTAAAATGAATGGGTCATCAGAAACTATAGAATAGATGTAGTATATTTAACATCTACTAGACATTATTGAAGAGGCTTAGTGAGACCAACGTTGAAATTAATCATGTATATTTTGTAACAAGGATGTTAGCAGTGACTTCCAAACCGTCCTCTCAGGTAGCAACGTAAGCACCTTACAGCACTTCTACCCACTTGGAAAGCACCACAGACTAAATTGTATGTCCAGCAGCACAGATAGGAAAGAAGCAAAATCATCAAGGGAGGAAGAATATCTCACTACACAAGCACACTGACTTAATAAGGTGTACTAAATTCCACCACCTCTGCTTACCTCCTTTCAGAAACCATCACCTTACTTTTCCCACCATTTATTTTTAGCTTCCTTCTCCTACATACACTATAAAATTCATCCACCACTTTCTGAATGTCCTCTTCATTCTCTACAGTCAACACAGTGTTATCTGTAAACAGGCCTGTCACCACCGGCCAACCCATTCCATTCATTTTCAGATTAGCATCTACATTCCTCACTTTAGCTTTCCTTTCTCTCATACACCATCCATAAAAATATGAAACAGCCATGTTGCCATCACACATCCCTGTCTCACTCCCACTATAACAACAAATTCTCACTTATCTCTACATCCACCCACATATTCACTTGCCTCCCTTTAAAATGCATTAATTCCTTCCAGTAAGTGCCTTCTAACACCATACATTATTATTAACATATGCTTTTTCTAGGTCCATGAAGGTTGTACACAGTTTTTCACCCTTCCCAAAGTACTCCTTTACCGTCATTTAAATTGCAAATATTTGGCCCACAAAGTCTATTCCTTCCCTAAATTCTCTCTGCTCCTCGCTAAACTTCCCTTCTGATACTTCCATCAGTCTCTTCATTTCTAAAACTCTCCCATATATTTTTCTTGGCATACTAAGTAAATTTATTTCTCTATAGCTATTGCACTCCCCTTTACTCCCTTTACCTTTATGCAAGGCCACCATAATTGCATTCTAACACCCATCTGGTACTTCTCTCTGTTTTCATGCAAAGTCACGATCATGAACATCCATTCTTCCACTGTTTTTTCTCCTTATTTATAACATTTCTGAGGTTATTACATCCACAGCAATTGCTTTACCACACTTAAGTTTGTCTATTGCTTTCTTTACTTCCTTCCCCTCGCTTTCCACCTGCTTCCCTACCCATGCTAGACAACATTGCTTTCCTTTCTGTCTTGTCATTTATTAAACTTTCAAAGTGACTCTTTCATACTCCTTTAACTTCCTCTCTACCTCTTACATACACTCCATCCTCTCCCTAAATTTTCAGTTTCACATCCTTTACTCTACCTCTCTCTTTCTTAACTTCCTTCCCAAACAAATTCTTATTTTCATTAAACTTCTCACTCACTTTAATAGCAAATTCTTCATCTACTTTCCTTTCATTCTCTTTCACCAACTCCATTACCATCCTATTCGGCAACTTGTACTCAGTTCTCCTCCTCATCCTATTTCTTTTTCCACATTCCTTTGCAACATTTTCTTATATGCTCTCTCTTCCTTTCCATAACCTCTTTTATATAATCTGTCCACCGTTCACTGCACCTTTGACCACCCTAGATACCTCACTAACCCTTTTTCCCTCTTCAACTGTATTTGTAGCTTCTCTCAGTTTGTCGCATAGCTTCCTTTCGTACTCCTCTCTAACCGTTTTCCTGTCCATTTTTTCACTAGCTAATGCCTTCCTCACCTTTCCCTTGCCACTCTTTCCTGCAATACTCCCATCTACCTATTATCTATATTCTAGCCAACACAACATAAGGATCTTGTCGGAATTATTCATTCTTCCAACTATTCAAATTGGGAAATTAGGGGTTACAAGCACATTTGGGAAAAATTGCACTTGGGATATTTAAATTAATAATTTTTTTTATGGCTTAAGTTATCTATGTTGGTAAAATATTGTGTATTAACAGGAGAAATGACAGTTTCTTGTTCTAAGGTGTTGGGAATTTTCCATACAAGCCACTTGGACTGTCGTTTCTCCTGTTATTCGTATACCTAACATTAGTGGTATTACAATAGAATAAGGAAGGGTTCCTTTAATTTAAAATTTAGGCATGTATTCACTGTCTGACCAATGACAGCCACCTTATTCCGTCTCTTTCACCACGATACTTCATCGGGTCAATGTCTGTCACCTCTCTCCCTTTACCATCAAAATTAGTCTCCGGACTTCCCTTTAAGAACCCTTGTGATTCTTATCTTTAAATCAATCTGTCTGTACATACTGTACATAGCAGCCATGAGCTTCGTAGGCTAAGGAAAAATACCATCCAACGTCCATAGATCTCCAGCTTTAAATGGAAGCTCCCTAAGCAGTCTGAACTGATTCACCCTCCACTCCGTTATCACCTTCAGTCAACCTGAACAAAAGCTAAGTACATTGAAATTTCTTGGAGGGAGTTAGCAGAAGTCTACTTCACTAGTTCCCAATAGATATAGGATCCTATTATCAAAGGCCTAATTTTTTTCAACTGCTTATCTTTTCATAACAGGTAGAAATATCACCAGCTGTTAACAAAGTGGGTTTAATTTTTTATAAGACTGAGGTGCATTAGTTATCTGAACTAAAATTCTAATTTGAATTCTTATTTCATTCATTGTGGTTGTAGTTTCCACAGATCTGACCTTTCAATTATGTCTCACTATTTTAGTATCCAACACATCCTTCCTCATTTTCTTGTACAATGTTACGTAAGCAATCATACTTTTCTACTCACCCCTCTCATATCTCCTCTATGTGTACATATGTGTACCTGTGGATCATTTAATGCTGAAAAAATGTGTTTGCTAAGAACAGCCCTTCTCTACACATGTGTCCACCAGGTACTCACCATTTTCATTCACTCCATCCACACTCTATTTTCCCACCACACCTGATATCTCATTATTTCCAACCTTTTCATTTATGTCACCAATCAACACTATTCTACTACATCTTCCAATCTCCATCAAAGATTCATTTAAATAATTTCAGAACTTCCTCATCTCTTCTCTCTCATTTCTGTTTCTTGCATTTGCAGGTGCATACACACAATCATTCAATCATTGGGGGCATACACCCAGTGGCCTATCACCTCGCCCACCCTTTGACACCAACCTTGCTAATCACCCTTTTTGTGTTTTCATGCAGGCTCCCTTCCCATACCAAGTAACTCCCTACAGGAAGCATCGACTTGCCCCAGCCATGAACCTTGTGGGCGACTCTTTGTCCTCCACAAACGACATGTATCATCAGCTTCTGGGTAACGTGCCACATGCCCATGTAGCTGGAGTTGACATTGGCAAATTATGTTGGTAACAGGCCTTGATTCAGTCTCACGGAGTAATCGCTGATGTGAAAAAGTAATTCCAGAAATGCCCAATGATTCTGCGGAGGCACTTAGTACCAAAGACATCAATTCACATCTTCAAGTTGGTGTTCAATATCCATGTCTCACAGCCATACAGCATGACAGTAATCAACAGCGACTTAAAGATCTGAATCTTTATCTGTTTGCACATATATTGACAACGCCAGATACTCATGCTGAGTGAGTCCATAACACCATGGGTCAAGCCAATCTGCCGTGAGACTTCTTGACGTGACCCACCATTGTTATGGACTACGGCACCAGGGCATGTGAAGCTTTTCAAGATATCAATGTCCTTGCCACATGCATGAATAGACAATACAGTTTCATCTGGTAAGCCTCTAAATACCTGAACCTTAGTCTTGGGCCAGGAGACTTCAAGTCCTAAAGGTTTTACATCCTCGTGCAGTGCCTCAAGAGCCATTATCAAAACCTTCAGTGACTCAGCGAAGCTTACTGCATCGTCAACAAAAACCAGATCAGTGATCTTGGTATTGCCGACAGATGCTCCAATGACTTTGATCCATAGCTCTGCCCAGTACCCAGTGTGTTAAATGATGGAACAAGGACATATCCCTGCCTCACTCCTGTATTCACAGGAAAGAAGCTGAACACTCCTCCCCCACATTTCACAGCACTCTCAGTCCCAGAGTACAGACCAGTAAGTAGACCAATAATCCCTGCAGGAATCCAACAAAGGCACAGAAGATCCCAGAGTGCCTTGCGATGCACTGAATCAAACGCCTTTTTGAGACCGACATAGACTGTGAGCATCCACTGTCAAAACTCACATCGTCAACAACTGACGTCGTCAGTTGTTGACCTACCAAGTGAGAACCCTGAATATTCAGGTCTCTGATACTTCAACAAGTGACTATGAATTCGCATCAGTAGCAGATGAGCGAGCAGCTTGCTTGGTTGCTGAGAAGCTTTATACCACGGTAGTTGTTGCAATCCTGACAGTCCCCTTTCCTTTTCCAGATAGGGACGACCAACGTCATTTTCCTGTCAGGAGGAATGGTACCTGAATGCTATACAGCAGTCAAAACCGCATGCAACCCATGGATCATGACCTCACCTCCAGCTTTGAGCAACTCCACACTGATATTACATATGCAAGATTCTTTTCCACCCCTCCACCTTGCTACAGCCTCTTTGACTTCATCAAGAGAGGGTGTAGTTTCATTAATGAATGGATCAGTATACACCACCTGTAACACAGTGGTTTGAAGCCGTCTGCTTGGAGGGTTAACCTTGAACAACTGCTCTAAGTACTCAGCCCAACGAGCCATCTGCCCATCCACGTTTGACACGAGGCAACCATCTGCTGTTCGGATAGCACTCACCCGAGATGTAGACTGGGAGCGGAGCTTCTTCAGGGCTCGATAGGCAGGTCAGAGGTCAATGGCATTTAGATGAACCTGAACATCCTCCGTGAGACTCCTGGCATACCTCTCCTTGTCTCTCATCCAAAAGGTTCTAGTCCTATGTGACAAACCCCTGTACTGGTTCCGGTTCTCAGCCAGCCTAGCAGCGCAACTCTTCTTTTTCTATGCTGTCCACCATCTCCACCAAAGCAAATCCACCCTTTGACCTCAAGCGCTATCCAATGCACCAACTGGCAACCTCAAGAGTTTCACGTTTCAAGGTATCCCACAATTCTACCAGGTTCTCAAGGGTCACCAAGCACTCTGAACCGGTTTGAGACTGTCACTGTATGCTCATGAGAACATGTCAAGTCCACTTTCTCAATATGGAACACATTATGATTACATCTTGATAGCTTTTTGGACTGGACATAAAGCTTGAGTCTTGCAACAACAAGCCTGGGATGAGTTGCAAAGAACTCTGCACTCTGTAAAACCTTGCAGTTTCAGAGAACCCTCCAACAATACTAATGAGGATGTGATCAATCTCTTTCGTTAACCCACTGGCATTGTTGCACTCATTCCAGCGGTGCAGCTCTGGTCTTGATACCAAGAACCTGCAATTCTCAACCTTTTGGATTTTGCAAAATTCAGAGAGAGAGAGAGCTGTTGGTGTTCCTGGTACAAGAGCCATGGTACCATATACACACAACCATGCATGTTTCCCTATTTCTACCTTTCCAAACTATCACTACCTCTTGCATCCATGAACCTTTCTGCCTTTTTATGTCCTTAGACATTATGAATGCACAACCCTTCCTTTTCCTTTCCCTTATTTTTTCTCATCCACTCCACACCACATAACTCCTAAATGTAACTTAGCAGGGATGGCCCCACCTCCTGTCAACCCTCTCCGGTCAGTTATTGAACAAAATTAATAAATTAATAACTCCAAAATGAGTGATTTCCAATGGGAAAACAATACAGCAGTGTCTTGTATGTGCAAAAGGGACCTCATGTATCACATAGGTTTTCTTCGCAGTGAGATAAGGATAATTGGAATAATAACCATTTTTACAATTTTCTGCACAATATACTATATAGTAAAATTTTGGTATAATTGAGTCACGGATTTCAGCGGTAAACCCTACGTGTTTTACTTATTTCAATAAGTTTTGTGCGGTAATCAATAGAAAAAGAGGCAGAAATACTTTTTGTTTGTATCCTCCCTAAAATGTTTCACTTCTCGGCACTTGTAGAGTAGGTGCGTCCCGCTCCACTACCACGCTGTCCATTTTTTAGTTATAAAAAATCAAATCTAAGCCAACCTATTTTAGAAATACACCTATAGCCTGTTTAGTTATGAAAGGTTAATTGAATTTTTAAAATATCGAAAATGGAGTGTGGCAGTGGGGAGTGACGTACATTCTCCACAAATGTCGAGATGTGTAACATTTTAGGGAAAATACATACAAACAAATTATGTTTTTCTTTGTATTTTGATTGTGCAGGAAACTCATTAATTACGTTACATATATTTTACCATGGAAATTAGTGACCAAGTTACATTGAACCTTTACCAAAGTAGCTATCTTCGAGTAAATTTTTACATTTCATACTGGATCTAAATAATTCACTCTTTGTATAGATTTTGATGCATTTTGACATTCATTTTCGTTGCAAATGCATATATTCTAAAATATCCTTATCACCCCCAACAAGCCTGAGGACCAGTGGAAATGTAGGGTTCTTGGGTGTTGAAGACGAAATACAGTGATTTACATTAAAAACAATATGCCAGAATCACTAGCATAACATAACCTAACCTAACCATTTCCAATTCACGAATGCGCAAAGCACTGATGGTCACAAACCAATTCACAAACACACGCTTATTCCTGGAATAGAAGCTAGGGAAGAAAATGGCCTGTGCACTTGGCCCAGCCTCTGATTTGTGCTTCCTGGTGTAGAAACTAAGAAAATGGCGTGTGTACCTGCCCAAACTGCCAATTTGTGCTCATAGAAAACATTTAATATCTCTGAAATTAGGAATTGTGACGGAAACGTAGTGAGTAAAATCATCTTAGAATTTATCAGGTAATGAAAAATAACACTCAATTCTTTAGAACATTATTGTGAAGAAGTAAAGTGGGTATTTCTGCATAACTACTGCTCGGACAACATCGATATAAATATGAAGAGGTTTTTACGTGAGTTTTGTTTAGGTTAGGTTAGGTTAGATTAGGTTGGAGGGTTCTAGGGGGCTTGCCATCCCTAGCTAAGAGGTTTTTACGTGAGTTCAGTTTAGGTTAAGTTAGGGTTGTGTTGTTGGGGGGGATTTGGTTGTTATATAAGCTTTTTTTTTTATATATTTTCACCCTAATAAAATAGGTTTTTCACCTTACTTATTTCAGAGTGCCACAAATGACCTATATTTGCTTCCCCCACCCTAAAACCCCGCTTGGTAAAGATTTGTTTCCTTAACCACTCGATATCTCCTTACCTTTAAAATGCACTGCAAATTAAACCCCAGATACTTGTTCAGATCACCTCAAACAACTATGCCGCTGAATTACAGAAAAAAATAAGATTTTTTTTTTTTTTTTAGGTTTCTAGTTAGGTTTGGTTGGGTTAGTTTTGGTTTGGCTTATTTAACTGCAGCTCTGGGAAGGTTATGCTAAAAAATTCGGTAAAATTTTACATCTTCACCATAATAGCGTTTGTTTACATCTGCGTCTTGCCTCTGCTCCTCATCCAACACCTTACTTTTGGTCACAGAGAATGTAAACAAAGATGACGGCGAACTGTGCGGCACATGTGGGGACAGCAGTGAGGCTAAATTCACGATCCAGTGTACAGAATGTCAAGCTTGGATACACTACGTTTGCAGCGGACTGCCACTGTATATGTTGTTGTGTCTGGCTCGCACACACCGCAAATTCACATGCAAGAAGTGCTGTTTCAACAGGTATGCTGATCCTGACTGGACCACGGAAGCAAGTGAAGCCATGGAAAGGCAAAAGAGATACAAAGCACAGGCCATCCCAGACACACTAAACACCAGCCCAGGTGACAATCACGTACAAACTGGACCCCCACAGCCAAAGGAAGATGCCCAGACTGTGGAGCCAGCCTTACAGACTGTCCCTGCACTGGGGAACCCTAACCAGGCCCAAAACCAAACACCACCCACACAAAGCACACCATGTCCTACTGTAAGTAGTCAGAATAATGTTAATAGCAGTGGTAATAGAACACCAGAGTCTGCCTCAGGGAATCAGACAGAGCAACAAGTGCCCTCTCCCCCACGGGATGCAGGCACTAACCAAAATGAAACACCCATATGCCGCTACTACAGAAGAGGCATATGTAAGTATGGCTCTACCGGTAAAGAGTGTAATTTTAGACACCCAAAACAGTGCAGGAAACTCACGAACCATGGTACCAGAGGTGAGCAAGGGTGCAAACTTGGAAAGAAATGTACCATGTTCCACCCTATTATGTGCCGGAACTCTCTCAGGAGTCAGGAATGTTTTGTGAAGTCCTGCAGGTACACACACATTAGTGGCACACGGAGAGTAAGAGAAGCACTGGTCTCACAAGCTCAGTCCTACACTGCTGAAACAGAAGATCAGGCGAGAACCTATATCCCAAGCTCACCAACACCACCTCCACAAGGCCCTGGCCTAGACACCACAGGTAGTGAGCATTTTTTAGGGCTGGTGACTGGAATGAGGCTCGACGTGGCGAACCTCATCAAAGCCATGGAATCCCAGGCGGTGCTCATGTCCAACCTCCTGAAGGAGAATCGACAGAGTTGGACGACACAAGTCCCACCGAACCAGACCTCTCCCTGGCTCAACGCTCTAACCTCCCGCTAGAAAAGATCATAATGGCCAACATTCAGGGCCTCTACCCAAAAACTAACCAAAACAAGGTACCATTTCTGAAAGAACTGTCAATAGAAGAGGACCCAATGCTTATTGCCATCACTGAAACACACTTAACAAGCGGAGTAAAAGATGCAGAAGTAAACATAAAAAATTACACACCATTCAGAACTGACCAGGAATCAAGAAGTCATGGGGGTGTCATGCTATACATAAGAAATGACCTCTCCCTAGACACAAGGCAAATCCTTTCCTTCTCTAATGGTGAAGTAGAGTTAATAGCTGTCCATCTAAAGTCAATGGACCTCATTGTTGTGAACTGTTACCCTCCACCTCAGTGTACTCTACAAAACTTCAATTGAACACATTAGCAGACTAATAGATAGTCTCCATAGGCCCATGCCAGATATAATCCTGTGTGGGGACTTCAATTTCCCCTTCATCAAATGGCCCGAAGGCAGTATCTCTGGGGGTACACTAGAGGACCAAGCACAAGCCAGACTCCTACTTGAGCTCACGGATAAAGTTTTCCTCGACCAACAAATAACAACGCCCACCAGACTGCGGAAAATCCTAGATCTTTTCTTCACAAACAATTAAGACACAGTAAGTCATTACAGAATGGAGAAAACAATCTTCTCAGACCACAACCTGATCACCATCGATACAGCGTACAAGAAAACTGGGACAGAACAACCTGAAGCAAACACTCCAGACTCCTCGCCATTCACAACACTGAACTTCTTCAGTGACAAGATCAACTGGGAACAAGTTCAACGCAGCATCAATGAAGTAGATTGGGACCAAAATATGGAAGGAAATAACCCAAACACCATGCTGCAAGCCCTAAACACCAAACTACTGCAGATCTGCAGGGCCCACATCCCAAAAAGGAGGAGAGGAGCAAACATCAAGCATCATGCCATTCCAAGGGACAGAAGAATACTGATGCAGAGGAGAGCTTCACTCAACAAACAACTAAACAAAACACAAAATGAAGGAAGACAACATGCAATCATCTCTAAACTAACTGAAACTGAACAGAAAATTAAACAGTCTCATACAACCCAGAGGATGAGTGAAGAAAACAAGGCAATAAACAGCATCAAACATAATCCTAAATACTTATTCAGCTACTGCAAAAAATTCTCCAAATTAAAAACACAGGTTGGACCACTCCGAACAGAGGAAGGCACAATAACAACAAATCCAAAGGAAAACTGTCAGTTACTGCTGCAACAATACAACAGTGTGTATAGCAATCCACAACCTCAAGCAACAATACACAACCCAGTTTCCTTCTTTGCCGATGACCCAAATAACCTGGCCACACTCACTGACATTGATGTTACAGCAGAGGACATCACCATGGGCATCAAAGAACTGAAACTGAACTCTGCAGCGGGACCAGATGGAGTGCCGGCCATCCTGCTACTAAAATGCAGTGAGGCTCTGGCACAGCCACTACTCAAACTGTGGCGGTGTTCCCTGGATACAGGAACGGTACCGAGCCACCTTAAGAAAGCCACCGTGTGTCCAATATACAAAGGTGGAGACAGAAGCCTATCCAAAAACTACAGACCAGTGGCTCTTACATTACACCTCATCAAAGTTTTTGAGAAATGTGCCAGAAACAAAATCATTGCACATATGGAAGACCACACCCTACATAGTGTCAATCAGCATGGGTTCAGGAAAGGGAGGTCCTGCCTGTCAAAACTCCTGGCACACTATGACTGGGTCTTACAGAACCTGGGAGAGGGAAAAAACGTGGATGTCGTGTTTCTGGATTTTGCCAAAGCCTTTGACAAGGTCGATCACGGCATTTTACTCCACAAAATCAAGTCCCTGGGAATCACAGGAAAACTGGGGCTCTGGATACACAACTTCCTCACAGGACGGACTCAATCAGTCACAGTGAATGGATACAAATGTGAAGAAGCCGAAGTAATTAGTGGAGTACCACAGGGTTCAGTGCTGGGCCCACTGCTCTTCCTAATACACATGGGAGACATTGGCAAGAGGGTGGAAAACTCTTTCCTCTCCTCATTTGCTGATGACACCAGTATCAGCCGTCCAGTCACCAGTGTGGAAGAAGACCTCAACACAGTATATGCTTGGGCTGTGGCAAGCAACATGGAATTTAATGAAGAAAAATTTGAAATGTTGAGGCACGGTCCAAACCAAAACATCAAAGAGGAAACCAAGCTGCACACCGAAGGACGGAAAGACATCACCCCACAACCACATGTGAAATGCCTCGGAGTTCACCTCAGCGATGACTGCTCCTTCCAACACCACATCACGGAGACAGTGAAGAAGGCTAAGGGGATGGCAGGCTGGGTGTTGAGAACCTTCATCTCCAGGGAGCCTCAAGTAATGTTCACCCTCTGGAAGGCCCTGGTACAACCCACACTGGACTACTGTAGCCAGCTATGGTCCCCTCACAAGAAGGGTGACATCCAACAGCTAGAGACAGTGCAAAGGTCATTCACCAGACAGATCAGAGGGTTGAGGGACCTTGACTACTGGGATAGACTCAAGAAACTAAGCCTCTACTCACAACAGAGAAGAAGGGACAGGTACCGAGCCATCTACATGTGGAAGATCCTGGAGAAACTGGTGCCTGACCCCACACCCTCTGCACTACAACCCTACACCAGTGAAAGGACTGGACGCAAGTGTGGAAGGAGAAGTTTACCAACAAGAGCCCCACACAAAATAAAGACCCTGCTTGCAGCCAGCCTAGCGCATGAAGGGCCAAAAATATTTAATTCACTCCCAAAGGAGGTGAGGGGCATTACTGACTGCACAGTGAACACCTTCAAAACTGGCCTGGACGGGTTCCTGGGGTCAGTTCCTGATGAGCCTCCAGTACCGGGCTACACTGCCAGATGCAGGACCTCCAACTCTATACCGGCCCAGGTGGAACTAATGAATAGAGACGCCAGGGTGGGAAGCAGCGGTGGACCACCACGAATGTGAGGCATAGACCTCTAAACAACACCAAGTAAACCAAGTAAGCCAAGTAAGTAATAAGAAGTATCAAAAAGGGTAAATCTTATTAATAGCACCTCCTTACTGATCACCAAAATATTGACCTAGGTGATAAGGTATGTAATGTACAACACGTTTGTGTTGGTTTTATTTGGGGGACGGCCTAGTTTGGCCACAGAGGCTCTTTAAAAATCTGGTAGGTGCCTCAAATTCTAAGTCCACACAGATGTTGAGTTATGGTTAGGTTAAGATTGTTAGGTTAAGTTACGTTTATGTTATGGTTAGGTTAAGTTAGGTTAGGTTCGGTTCAGTTAGGTTCGGTTATATAAGATTTTTACATTTTATTACCCAAAATTTAGGGTTCTCAACCTTAGATTTTTTCTGGATTTGTGTGATAAAATGTAAAAATCTTATATAACCAAACCTAACTGAACCGAACATAACCTAACTTAACCTAACCATAGCATAAACGTAACCTAACCTAACAACCTTAACCTAACCATAACTTAACATCTGTGTGGACTTAGAATTTGAGGCAGTTACCAGATTTTTAAAGAGCCTCTGTGGCCAAACTAAGGCCGTCCCCCAAATAAAATTACCACAAACGTGTTGTACATTAAATACCTCATCACCTATGTCAATATTTTGGTGATCAGTGAGGAGGTGCTATTAGTAAGATTTACCTCAAAAAGATGTTTGCATCGAAATAGACCGCTTACTTCAGCGGATGATCATCAATATACAGGTAAAGCAACTCCATACCTACTTATTGTTTTTATCAAATTGTCTTCTTACCTAGTTCGGAATTTGATGAGGCCGTGCAGGCTGTGCTATAGTGTCCTGTTCTGTTCTTCTTGGGAATTTGATGGGGTGTCCTGTTCTGTTCTGTTCTGTTAAAAGGCAGAAGTATTGCCTTTTGAACGGCACTTCCTGATGTTTACTTTTTGCGGTCTGGGTCTTTTATAAGTTTTAAGTTTTATAAGTTTTAAGGCGTTAATTCTTTTATTTTATAGGTATTACAGAAACTTGGTTAAATATTGCAGGCAAACATTTCTTACCTGAAGTAGGAATAGATGGGTACACTTTTTTTCACAGGGAGAGAGTAGGGAGGAGAGGGGGAGGTGTAGCACTGTACGTTAGAAACACATTAAATAGCTATGTCAATACCACAATAAAAACAGATAGGAATACGGAATCATTATGGATTGACATTATTATAGGAGGGAAAAAGTTTGTTGTAGGGATTATACATAGACCTCCGGATTTAGACGAAGCAGCTAGTGCACCCCTGATGCAGGAGCTTGCAAGAGCATCTAGGTATAATAATGTGTGCATTATGGGGGACTTTAATTATAGGAGAATAGACTGGGATAGTATGACAGGAGACGGGTGCTCGGAGGAATTCTTAAATGTCGTCCAGGATGGTTTTTTCACACAACTTGTAAGGGAACCAACGCGACAGGGAAATATTTTAGATCTGGTCTTCACGAATAATGAAACTTTGGTCAGTCAGGTTGAGATAGGAGCTAGATTTGATGTTAGTGACCACCACGAAATTAGATTCAAGATTAATGCAAAGAGGGAGATAGAACAAAACACTGCTTTAGTACCAGATTTTAGAAAAGCCAATTACCAGGGCCTCAGACACCACCTCCAGAGTATAGATTGGGAGGGAATAGGAGTAGGCAGAGAGGAGGATCAAAACATTGAGGTAGAATTACATTATAATAGCATAGTTAGGGAAATTCATAGAGGGCAGGAACAGTATATACCTAAGAGGAGGATTAGGTCAAATAGAAATGATCCAAAATGGATGAATAGCAGCATTAGAAGGGAAATTGGATTAAAAAGGGGACTCTATAGGAGAATTAAAAGGGGAGAAGTACAGGTAGTAGGGCAGTATAATGACCTAGCTAGGAAAGTTAAAAAGGATATTAGGACTGCAAAGAGGAATTATGAGGTTAGGATAGCTAGAGATGCCCAGAAGGATCCAAAGGGATTCTATCAGCTGTACAAGGCTAAAACAAAGGAAAGAATAGGACCTCTTAAAGGAATGGATGGCAGGTTGATAGAAAATGGTGAGGAAATTAGTAAGGAATTAAATAAATACTTCTTGTCCTTATTTTCTCAGGAAGAGTCGGGTAGGGAACTGGAGCCAGTACAGATCTTTAGGGGACAAGAGGTTGATAAATTAAGCGAAATAGTCATAAGTAGGGAAGTAGTTAGCAAGGAAATAGATAGACTTAAAAAGACTAAATCTCCAGGGCCGGACGACATTTTTCCGAGGATTCTTAGGGAATGTAGAGAAGAACTCGTTGAACCCATTGCGATGATTTTTAGAAAATCCCTAGACACAGGAGTAGTGCCTAGGCTATGGAGGCAGGCAAATGTAGTTCCTATATTCAAGAAAGGAGATAAGGCAGAAAGTAGTAACTACCGCCCAATTAGTTTAACATCAGTGGTAGGCAAGATGTTAGAAGCTATCATAGCAAGGGCAATTAAAAAACATTTAGATGAACACAAGCTAATTAGACATAGTCAACATGGTTTTAGCAAGGGGAAGTCCTGCCTGACAAATTTATTATCCTTCTATAGGAAAGTATTTGAAACCATAGATAAGGGGGACGAGTATGATATAGTTTATTTGGACTTCAGTAAAGCCTTTGACAGAGTACCCCATAGGAGACCGTTAAGTAAAGTCAAGGCTCATGGCATAGGTGGGAAGTTACTAGAGTGGATTAGGGGATGGCTTACTAGTAGGGAACAGAGGGTACAGATTAATGGGAAGAAATCAAAATGGGGTAATGTCACTAGTGGGGTACCACAAGGATCAGTACTAGGACCATTGTTATTCATAATCTATATAAATGACTTAGAGACAGGAATAAACAGTGATATGAGTAAATTTGCCGATGACACAAAGATAGGAAGACCGGTAAAGAATTTAGATGATGCTAGGATGCTGCAGGATGACTTAAATAGGCTGTACGAGTGGTCAGAGAAATGGCAGATGCAGTTTAATGTTAACAAGTGTAACATTATGAGTGTAGGTAAAGGTAATAGGTCTGTAGACTGCACATTAAATGACAATACCTTAGGAAAGTCATATAGTGTGAGGGACTTAGGAGTTCAAATAAGCAGTGACTTGCGCCCCAGGGAACAGTGTATTATAGCTAGAAATAGAGCCAACAAGATAATGGGATTTATTAGTAGGTGTGTGACAAATAGGAGTTCTGAGGTCATTCTGAGGTTGTATTTAGCGCTAGTAAGACCCCACTTAGATTATGCAGCTCAGTTTTGGTCCCCTTATTGTAGGAAAGATATAGGCTCCTTGGAGGCAGTCCAGAGAAGAATGACCAAGATGATTCAGGGGCTGAGAAATTTACCCTACAAAGATAGGTTAAAACGTCTTAATCTCCACTCCCTAGAGAGAAGGAGGGCAAGAGGGGATTTGATTGAGGTTTTCAAATGGGTAAAAGGAATTAATAAGGGTAACATTGATCAGGTTTTAGAATTTAGTAGTCAGGATAGGACACGTGGAAATGGGTACAAGCTAGAAAAACTTAGATTCAGGACAGACATAGGTAGATATTGGTTCACTAACAGAGTGGTGAACGATTGGAATAGGCTGGGTAGACACGTAGTAAGTGCTGAGTCAATAGATAGCTTTAAAAGACGGTTGGATCAGAGTATGGATAGGGATGACAGGTGGGATGGCTAAATATTGGATTATTCCAAGGGTGGGGGGCAAGGAGCTGCCTCATGTAGGTCATTAACTGGCCTCTTGCAGTCTCTTCATTTCTTATGTTCTAATGTTCTTATTGTTTCTTGTCTGCCAAAATTTATATAACATCTTTTTGTTTCCTTCTGCGGTGTGGTTAGTATATAGGATGTTGCCAATCAAAGGTCTTTTTTTTTTATATGGGGCTGCTGCAGTGTTGGGTTTTTTCTTCTTTCTTTCCTGTTGTTGTTGTTGGTCTTAAGGGCTGTGACAGTCTATAGACTGTACTCGCCCCGGTGGTGTCCTGCGAGGTGATCAAAGGCGGTACTCGCCGAAAACCCATTTTCAGCCTAATTCTCCCGTCTTAAGGCGTTTACATGTAGTGTCAAGTTGACTTGATAAAAAGCAAAATTTTGGCAAGTTTTGGCAAATCCACCCAAGATACGAATTTCTCCGTCTGCCCTATGACCAAACAACCAATCAAGGCACAGCAACATCCAACTTCATCTACCAAAGACACTCAACGGGATATATTTCGAAATAAATCAGAGGAAAGTAAGATGTTTGAGACCATTACAGTGGGTTTAATACATAAGATTTATATTATATATGTTGCTTTTGATACAAAAAAAAACCCAAAACAAGCATAATGATTGAAATATATTAGGGAATTTGCAGTAAATAGCGACATGTTGGCATCTAACCTTGGCGAGGAGGACGGGGCATAAGAACATAAGAACATAAGAAATGAAGAGACTGCAAGAGGCCAGTTAATGACCTACATGAGGCAGCTCCTTGCCCCCCACCTTTGGAATAATCCAATATTTAGCCATCCCACCTGTCATCCCTATCCATACTCTGATCCAACCGTCTTTTAAAGCTATCTATTGACTCAGCACTTACTACGTGTCTACCCAGCCTATTCCAATCGTTCACCACTCTGTTAGTGAACCAATATCTACCTATGTCTGTCCTGAATCTAAGTTTTTCTAGCTTGTACCCATTTCCACGTGTCCTATCCTGACTACTAAATTCTAAAACCTGATCAATGTTACCCTTATTAATTCCTTTTACCCATTTGAAAACCTCAATCAAATTCCCTCTTGCCCTCCTTCTCTCTAGGGAGTGGAGATTAAGACGTTTTAACCTATCTTTGTAGGGTAAATTTCTCAGCCCCTGAATCATCTTGGTCATTCTTCTCTGGACTGCCTCCAAGGAGCCTATATCTTTCCTATAATAAGGGGACCAAAACTGAGCTGCATAATCTAAGTGGGGTCTTACTAGCGCTAAATACAACCTCAGAATGACCTCAGAACTCCTATTTGTCACACACCTACTAATAAATCCCATTATCTTGTTGGCTCTATTTCTAGCTATAATACACTGTTCCCTGGGGCGCAAGTCACTGCTTATTTGAACTCCTAAGTCCCTCACACTATATGACTTTCCTAAGGTATTGTCATTTAATGTGCAGTCTACAGACCTATTACCTTTACCTACACTCATAATGCTACACTTGTTAACATTAAACTGCATCTGCCATTTCTCTGACCACTCGTACAGCCTATTTAAGTCATCCTGCAGCATCCTAGCATCATCTAAATTCTTTACCGGTCTTCCTATCTTTGTGTCATCGGCAAATTTACTCATATCACTGTTTATTCCTGTCTCTAAGTCATTTATATAGATTATGAATAACAATGGTCCTAGTACTGATCCTTGTGGTACCCCACTAGTGACATTACCCCATTCTGATTTCTTCCCATTAATCTGTACCCTCTGTTCCCTACTAGTAAGCCATCCCCTAATCCACTCTAGTAACTTCCCACCTATGCCATGAGCCTTGACTTTACTTAACGGTCTCCTATGGGGTACTCTGTCAAAGGCTTTACTGAAGTCCAAATAAACTATATCATACTCGTCCCCCTTATCTATGGTTTCAAATACTTTCCTATAGAAGGATAATAAATTTGTCAGGCAGGACTTCCCCTTGCTAAAACCATGTTGACTATGTCTAATTAGCTTGTGTTCATCTAAATGTTTTTTAATTGCCCTTGCTATGATAGCTTCTAACATCTTGCCTACCACTGATGTTAAACTAATTGGGCGGTAGTTACTACTTTCTGCCTTATCTCCTTTCTTGAATATAGGAACTACATTTGCCTGCCTCCATAGCCTAGGCACTACTCCTGTGTCTAGGGATTTTCTAAAAATCATCGCAATGGGTTCAACGAGTTCTTCTCTACATTCCCTAAGAATCCTCGGAAAAATGTCGTCCGGCCCTGGAGATTTAGTCTTTTTAAGTCTATCTATTTCCTTGCTAACTACTTCCCTACTTATGACTATTTCGCTTAATTTATCAACCTCTTGTCCCCTAAAGATCTGTACTGGCTCCAGTTCCCTACCCGACTCTTCCTGAGAAAATACGGACAAGAAGTATTAATTTAATTCCTTACTAATTTCCTCACCATTTTCTATCAACCTGCCATCCATTCCTTTAAGAGGTCCTATTCTTTCCTTTGTTTTAGCCTTGTACAGCTGATAGAATCCCTTTGGATCCTTCTGGGCATCTCTAGCTATCCTAACCTCATAATTCCTCTTTGCAGTCCTAATATCCTTTTTAACTTTCCTAGCTAGATCATTATACTGCCCTACTACCTGTACTTCTCCCCTTTTAATTCTCCTATAGAGTCCCCTTTTTAATCCAATTTCCCTTCTAATGCTGCTATTCATCCATTTTGGATCATTTCTATTTGACCTAATCCTCCTCTTAGGTATATACTGTTCCTGCCCTCTATGAATTTCCCTAACTATGCTATTATAATGTAATTCTACCTCAATGTTTTGATCCTCCTCTCTGCCTACTCCTATTCCCTCCCAATCTATACTCTGGAGGTGGTGTCTGAGGCCCTGGTAATTGGCTTTTCCTGCTAGTACCCGGTAGTGTCACTTCC
>JAPQNM010000034.1:2139620-2158488 GCA_029783475.1 Metacarcinus magister
AACGCGAGTCCGCTAAATGATCAAGTCGAGTACTGAAAGCCTATCAATATCCATCAGTCGAGAGTATATAACCTCAAAAAATGGGCTGGAAAGTGCATTATATTCAACTAAAGAATAAATCAAGGATGATATTCATACAATCTATCACCGAGAAAGTCCTTGAGAGCTGCTTTAAAAGGACCAAGATTGTTTAGCTCGACAACTGAAAGAGAGTTCCATACACCCACAACGCGCATTGAGAAGAAACTCCATCCCAGAAAACAATGCATTGAGGCTAGAAATAGGGCTAATAGGTTATTAGGATTCATTACTAGAAGTATTAAAAGTAGAAGTGCTGAGGTTATTTTGAAATTGTATTTAGCGTTAGTCAGACCTCACCTCGACTATGCAGTGCAGTTTTGGTCACCGTACTATAGAATGGATATAATTTTGTTAGAGTCCGTGCAGAGAAGGATGACCAAAATGATAGAAGGGATTCGTAATTTTACTATGAAAGGAGACTAAAGCTTTTGAAATTGCACTCACTGGAGCGACTTAGAGTAAGGGGAGATATGATTGAAGTATTTAAGTGGATGAAGTGTTTTAATAAGGGGGATGTAAGAAAAGTTCTTACGATCAGTAGTCAGGATAGAACAAGAAATAACGGATTCAAACTAGAAAAATGTAGATTTAATAAAGAAATAGGCAGAAATTGGTTTATAAATAGGGTGGTAGATGATTGGAACAGACTCAGTCAGCAGGTAGTTAGTGCACAGACAATAGGGAGTTTTAAGAGAAGACTAGACGACTTCATGGATGGGGATGGGAGGTGGGTGTAGGTAATAAAGGGGGTTAGAATTAACAGGAACTACCTAGTGCAGGCCTCCGGGCCTTTTGTAGTTTCCTTATATTCTTATGTTCTTATGTTCTTATGACACTCAAGCGTACAATGGCTATGAGCAAGTTTATATGCATGGCCCCTTGTACCCACTGCTGGTGCTTGATGGAACAATCTAGTTGGGATAAAGGGGGCAGTGCCATCCAAGATCTTCCAACAATCAATGAGATCAGCCCTCAATAGCCTACCATACAGAGAATAAGTCCAAAGCTGTTAGCCTTTCTCCATAGGAAAGATTCTCCAAGCCCTCTATATTTCTCGTCCACCTTCGTTGGATCGACTCCAGCAGCTTGGTGTCCCCAATGTAGCCAGTGTTCCACACTACTGAGCTGTATTCTAACAAGGTTCGAATATGTGAAATATATAAAGATTTCATGAAGTCCTGAGAGCGGCAAACTATTGACTTGAGCAAACTAGAAGAGACTCCACCTGCTTTAGCAGCCACAGACCGTAAATGGTCATGGAACCTCAGCTTAGTGTCGACCAGAATTCCCAAGTCTTTGCTCAGATCAGTAAATGGTATAGGATTGTTGCCAATATAATAGTGATTGTATGGTTCAGGCACAGTTAGACCTTTACCAAATCTCAGGGAAACACACTTATCTGGATGCAGGAAAAGACCCCATGACTTGGCAACTCCATTCAGAACATCAATATCCTGCAGGAAAATTGCAATGTTAAAGAGTAATAAGGATGAGTTACAAGCCTGGGGTGGGATTATCGAAAGCTCGTAACGGCCGCTAAGATCATCGTAGCGCCTACGATAATCGTAGCACCCTCGTAAGTCGCTAAGGTGTATTTTCAAACAAATGTTACGATGATCCATCCGCCATATTTGCTCGTAGCGCTACGATTCCTGGCGAGCACCCTTAAGCTGATCGTAGGGACGCGCAGTGGAATTGAATTGAAGGTTTCTCCAATAAACAACCCGTGTATATGTCTAGTGATGCTCGACTTTGTTTATTCTGTGAACGAAGATGGAATTGCAAGTGCTTTTATAACATGACTTGACTTTACAAAGAGCGATGAGACGTGAGAGGTCATACACAGACAGAATATATCCATTTGCGTAGTGACAAACATTTACTTATATATTATAGATTTCCCAGACAAGAACTCCTTCATTGGTGTGCTAGACTAGAACCACGAGTTGGACCAGCCACAAAAAGATCCCGTGCTGTGCCATGTCATTTGCAGGTGTTGATAACATTACGATTTTATGCAAGTGGGACATTCCAGAGTGTGTTGGCAGACACAGTAGGCTTAACACAGGGGTGTGTGAGCAGAATAATTAACAGAATGACATACGAGTTGTACAGGATAGCTCTTAGGGAAGTTATGATGCCCAGAGGTAATTAGAGAATGATAAATTGGTAAATATATCGATCCGGACATTCCCTCTTATAACCTAAACATAACCTAGCGTAACCTTACTTAACCTAACATAAACTAAACTAACAACTGCTCTACTCAGAAAACGGCCGCCAGACAAAATAAAGAAAAGAAGGAAATTTAAACTGCAATCTCTGATATTAAACTGATTAATATAGGTAACCTAATCTAACCTAACCTAACCTGTTCCACTCACATATGGTGACTTCTTTAATGGTAGGGAATTATGACACACAGTCACACTTTAGCATTCCCCAGGGTACCTACCATTATCTTATCACCTACTTGGTTGGGGGCAAATAAATCACAATAAGTTATAATCCTGTAATAGCAAAATATTTCACCATTTATCATACCTATACAGTACTATTAATGATAGCATGAAAAGAAAAGGACTTATTTACAGACAGGAAATATGGAAATTAAATATGAAATCTTTGTAAAAAAAAATGTTTTGCTATAAGAAAGTAGGTACTGTAGCAACATGTGACAAAAATTCCTTCAGAGGCCTCAACATTCTCCTGAAATGGTTACATTTTTAATAATTTTAATCATTATAAGCATAAATAAGATATTTTCCTTGGCAAAGAAAACCACAAAATAAAAGAAGGAATTATATATACAAACATTGAGAGGACTGCACTGGCAAATCAATCACAATAACTTATTATGTATTAGCAAAATATTCTTCCATTTATCATACCGGTACAGTATTATTAATGAGAAAATGAAAAGAAAGGGACTTATTTTAATATTGGCAAGTGTATAGTAATAAATATTGGTAGGGAAAATCCTCAAAACAGATACAATATAAACAGGGTAATGCTGAATAGGTCAGACTGTGAGAGGGATTTGGGTGTACAGGTTAGCTTAGACCTCCGTCCCAGAAAACAATGTATTGAGGCTAGAAATAGGGCTAATAGGTTTAGGTTAGGATTCATTGCTAGGAGTAGAAGTGCTGAGGTTATTTTAAAGTTGTATTTAGCGTTAGTCAGACCTCACCTCGACTGTGAGAGGTGGGTGTAGGTAATAAGGGGGTATAGGATTAACAGGAACTACCTAGTGCAGGCCTCCGGGCCTTTTGTAGCTTCTTTATATTCTGTTGTTCTTATTTAGAGATTAAAAATAAAGGAAATTTGGAAATGAAACATAAGATCTGAGTCAAAAAAAATTATGTTATAGTAAAATAGCACCATGAGCAATATTTGGTGAGTGATCACACACCCTTTCAGTAAAGTCTTTCAGAAAGTAATTTCGATACTCAGATACTTGTTCAGATCACCTCAAATAGTTATGCCGCTGAATTACAGCAAAAAAAATGCGTTTTAGGTTAAGTTAGGTTAATAATTAGGTTTAGTTACGTTTAGTTAGGTTTGGTTGGGTGAATTTTGGTTATTCTTATTCAACTGCAGATCTTGGAAGGTTATGCTAACAAAGCAATTTCTATTTTGTAAATTTTTACATCTTCACCAAAATGGCGTGTGCTACGAAAAGAAATAGCGTCTGCACCTCGCACAACCCCCTACTTTTACTCATAGAAAACATTTGATAGCTTCTAAATTAACATAACAACCTAAATAAACCTAACTAAACTTAACGAAACCTAACGTAACCTAAAAAAATTATAAATCGTTTTTTTCTGTAATTCAGTGGCATAACTGTTCGAGGTGATCTGAACAAGTATCTGAGGTTGAATTTGCAGTGCATTATAAAGGTAACGAGATATCGACTGGGTCGTCTTACGAATCTTTACCATTTTCTTCCCCATTTCTTTCTTACTCATGCTCTGTATTCTTGTTACTGTTATTCCTAAACTTTCCATGTTTTTCCTAGCATCTTTACTTCATGCATCTGATCCCTCTTTTAACGTGTCCCTCATTACTTTTTCTACCATCTCATTTCTATCTCCCTATAGTGTGCTCTGGATGTATGACATTTTGCTTTTTATGAGCCTTAAGGCTGATAAAGGTGCAGACGCTATTTCTTTTCGTAGCACACGCCATTTTGGTGAAGATGTAAAAATTTACCGAATAGAAATTGCTATTGTTTCAAAAAGTGATGACCCTATTTCTCCTCTTATTCCTTCTGCTGTGTATTTCCTAGCATTGGAGTGTATTTGTTTACATTTTCAGACTACATTGTGATTGGCTCCCACTTCATGAAATCGCTCTTCTGATTGGTCTAGCGCCAATCAGCTGAGCTGCATTATGGACGGTCGGAACGAAACGGAACGGGTTTTACGATTACATCATTACGATCATCGTGAGCTACGAGCGTTGCTGCGAGCTTTAGAAAATACACCTTAGCGGTTATCGTAGGCCACGATAAAAGATGGCCGCTACGAGCACGTAACCATGATCGTAGCGGCGTCTGGCTACGATCTTTCGATAATCCCACCCCTGGACCTTCATATAAATTTTTAGATCATCTGCAAAAATTTTTGTATTGGCAGTGTAAAGATGCAGCCAAATGGTGGTAGAGATTATGCAAGTAAATATAGTAGGCCTATTATTTGTGATATGAATGAAAATATATTTTCTATTTACCATACCTTACTAGTGATCTGGGTATTATTTTACATATACCCCATAATGCTCTAGAGAACTGACAGTCATATTTTTAGTTTACCTGGTAAATTCTGAGGTTTTCTTGATTACATTTCCGTCGCAAATTCTTAGTTAGTGAGATATTCAATGTTTTCTGTGAGACCTCTTCGAAAAATATAGTTTAGTTTGGTTTAAACAAGGTTCTATTATTTGTCAATATAGATTAAGGTTTGGTTAGGTTCGGTTAGGTTAGGTTTGGTTAATATAGAAGCTATCAAATGTTCTTTATGACCAAAAGTAGGGAGTTGGACAAGGTTTAGTCCCGAGACGAAGACGTAAACAAACGCCATTATGGTGAAGATGTAAAATTTTACTGTGATCTGCTACGCATGTTAAGGTCAAGCTAGTCAGCAAATAATTCGATGGTGACGGTTTATAATACGAATTAAAGAAACTTTAAACTTGCGACCAAACTTTCTTTATCGGTGTATTGATGGTCGGGACCATAGAGCTGTGCGAGTTTGTGCTCAGTTTGTTGTCTGTTATATGCATTATACATGCTGATATGGCTAGCATAGGTTCTGATTTTGTATAATGTGCTGTAGAGTCCTCATTTTGGTGATTTTATAATTGAGAATCACATTCATTGGTAAATTTTTACAAGTGCACCCCCCACTTAAAGAGACACTGACTATTTTTTCCTTGGTAAAGATTCAGAAGACGGAACAGTCTGGTTTTTGGACAAAGCAATTTTTTTCTGATAGATTTTGATGTGTTTTGAATTAATCTGATGTTTGTTTGCTATGCCATGCAATTTTATACCAAAGGTAAAAATTGCCAAAAAAAAGTCAGATTAATTAAAAACCATCAAAATCAATAAGAGAAAAATTGATATAAGTAATCCTAAGCAAACCTAAGTAAACCTAACCTAACCTAACCTAAGCAAACCTAATTTAACCTAACCTAAAGTAACCTAACCTAACCTAAGCAAACCTAATTAAACCTAACCTAGATTTAATTAGGTTTGCTTAGGTTAGGCTAGGTTACGTTAGGTTAGGTTAGGTTTGCTTAGGTTAGGTTAGGTTAGGTTTAATTAGGTTTGCTTAGGTTAGGTTAGGGTAGGTTTAATTAGGTTTGCTTAGGATTATTTAAAGCAGTTTTTCTCTTATTGATTTTGATGGTTTTTAATTAATCTCACTTTTTTGTGGCAATTTTTACCTTGGGTAAAAATTAAAAATATAAATGATAAAAAAAAATTTTAAATTGCATTGCATAACAAACAAACATGAGATTAATTCAAAACACATCAAAATGTATCAGAAAAAAATTGCTTTTTCCATAAAACAGACTGGTCCGTCTTCCGAATCTTTACCTTTTCCTAACCTAACCTAACCTATACTAAACTAACCAAACCTCCTAACTTAGCCACCAATTATTTTCAAAAATCTGTGGTGCCGTTATTATAAATTTGTAGTATGGGGTTCTAATGGTTCAGCTGGATGAGTTGTTTCCACTGAGACAGGTAAAAATGACCGCTGTGATTGGGGTGCACTTGTATAATAATACCCATTCGTTTTGTAAATTGCAAGGTGCAACTACTGTGAAATTATAGAAACATTTCCCCAGACTAGAACTGCCACCATTGGAAAGAGTGCATGAAACTAAACAATAATTGGTTAATATCTACAATCACTGCTCAACGCCGACGTGTATACTACTCTTACAACATGAATTTGTGGACTGACCTAAGATAGAATTTAACTAAAATATTATTGAGAGTGGCTGTGGTTACGGCAACTTATGGTTGTACTGCTTGGAGGTTCTGCCGTCACACCTGTTGCCAGAGTCGCTATGGGGAGTATCATCAGTGGTCGCTCTTCATGGAATGAAATCAAGTAGCTACCTATCTTTTTCTATGTTTCTTAGTCACACATTTGTGTCTTACGGACTCTTACCTATGTGTTCAACTTAAGGTTTTGAAATTTCTATTAATTATTCCTCGTTATTGATATAAAAGTATTGTAGTGACGACAGGCTTAGTGTAAGTTTATATTCACTTTTTCATAATATTCAACATTTTTGACCAGATGATATTGTTGCGGCGACGCATTTAGCATGTAAATAGTGTTGTGTAAATAGTGTTATTGTAAGTGTAGTTGTGTGGAGGCAGGGAGCGGTGGGTCACTCAGGCCTCCCTGGGGATGTAGGGGTCCGTGTGAGGGTTGACAGGTGTCAAGATACGGTGACCTACGTATCTGTGTTTTCGGCGATACGCAGTCGTGGTGGGGTGTGTTTGGGAGATGTGGCTGGTTGTTGGAAGAGAAGGAGGCGAGGAGTGAGAGAGACAACAGACAGAGGGACACAGCGGTGCAAGGCCGATCCTGGGCGAGTGAAGGGCAGGACCTTGGAGGGAAGTGGACAGGGTGGCCGGAGAAATGGCATCCTGGCTTCCTTAGGTCCTGCCCTCACTAAGGGGGTGGCTGACTGGCTGTGTGGAGGTTGTTGCCTGACTCCTGGACGCGTGAAGGGCGTGGTACCTTGGAGGGAAGTGGAGAGGGTGGCCGGAGAAATGGCGCCCTTGCTTCCTTAGGTTTCGCCTTCGCGAAGGGGGTGGGTGGCCAGCATGGCTATGTGGAGGCTGCTGTGTGTGGACTTGTGGAGGCTGTGTGTTCTGGGTGAACCTCTTGTGAGGAACTCTGTGCCCTGAGGCTGTACTATTGTGCTGTACCATGTAAGTGTTTGTAAATATACTAGGAAAGGAGAAGTGTTGTTGTCTGTGTGTGATTGTTAAAGCCCCCCTTTTCCCGTCCCGCCAACCCCCGCTACACGATTCCCAGGAGGGCGTTACCTCAGGTAAGGAGAGGTAACGTGTTTTGCGACACCCTGCCTTGGAGGGAAGTGAAAAAGGGGGGTGTGCCGTAACAATATTAAGTCCTGCATCAACATGTCAGGTTTAAGAATTATCCTCTCAATATATATATATATATATATATATATATATATATATATATATATATATATATATATATATATATATATATAATATATATATATATATATATATATATATATATATATATATATATATATATGTATATATATAACGTGGGGCCGTTGTGGTAAATATAGGACCACCATGGCCCTATATTTACACTCAATCAATACAATCAAATCTTCAAGTGTAATTATAACATCCTAACATCCATATTTTCATACCCTACAGGCTACAGTACAACCCAGAGTGAGGACTCGACTCTTGAGGCAAAAGGGGGATTCAGTATATACTTAAAGATATCTTTAAGGCAGGCAGGCAGGCAGCAGTTGTGCAGTTTAAAATATTAATCATGGATGCTGAAAGTTGTACAGATACAGATACTGACCAAGAAAAGAAAGCAAAAAGAAATGGAAAAGATGCTAAAAGGAAAAAGTACAGGCAGAATTTTCGGGACACATGGCTTGAGGATAAATTATTCAGAGTTTGGTTCATAAAGAAGGATGATGGTGGGAAAATTGTCCTATATTGCAAGGTCTGTAGATCAAAATTATCTTGTGCTAAAACAGCTTTACTGAGACATGCTGAAACAAATACCCACCAAAGAGAAATCAAAAGAAGCATGAACTTAGAAAAGACCCAGCCTATTATTTCCAATTTCATGGGGTCTTCACAAAGTAAAGTTCCCAAAATGGAAATAAAACTGTGCACATTTCTGGCTGAAAATAATTTGCCCATCAGCCTAAGTGAACCTTTGGTTGCACTCCTCAAAGGTCTATTCCCTACTGATGAAACCTTGAAAAAAGTCTTCCTTGGAAAACAAAAAGCAACAAACACACTATATGTTTTAGAATTTCATGTCATCAAAGATGGAATTCTTAAATTAAGAGGGCACAAATTTTCCTTGATTGTAGATGAAACCACAGATAAGTCAACAACATCTCAGCTAGCACTAATTGGATCATACTTTGATCAGATGGAATACAAAACAGTTTGTTTTTATTGACTTAATTGAAATGCCAGATGGTAAGGCTCTTACTATCTACTATAAAATTTTTGAGTGTTTAAGTGAAAAGAGCATACCCATGGAAAATGTCATTGGCTTTTGTGCAGATACATGTAACACAATGATTGGAAAGAACCATTCAGTGTCATGGATATTACCAGTAAAGTGTTCTTGTCATTTGATTCATTTATGCTCTTCTCATGCCTCAGTTAAGCTTCTTAAATCACTAAAGGATTTGTGCAGAAACATATATTCACATTTTCATCTATCATCCAAAAGGCGTGAATTCCAAGAATTTCTAAATATTGACAAGCATGAAATCTTGAGAGCTGGACACACTCGCTGGCTGTCAATGAAAGCTTGTGTTGATAGGATATTAGAGCAGTATAATGCACTGCAGCTATATTTTCAAAATGCTGCATTTGAAGATCCCACACACACACATGACAGCATTTTAAGAAGCCTGAATAACAAATTTACCAAAGCTTACCTTGAATTTATGTCCTTTAACCTTGGCAGACTGATGTCATTCAACCTCTTCTTTCAAAGTGAACAGCCATTGTTGCAGTTACTAAAGCAACAAGTGTCTGATCTAGTATCATCATTGTGTTTGGATTTCATGCAGTGCTTATGTATCAGAGAGACTGAAATTGATAAAATTGATCCTAAGCAAAACCAGCAGTATATTCCTCTCAACAAAGTTTACATTGGCATTGCAGCAACAGATACCCTGAACAGTATAACTCAAGACATAGGAGAGAACCACCCAGATGTGCAAATGTTTTTCAGTGATTGTAGAGAATTTCTGATAGAATGTGTGCATCAGATTCAGTTCAGGTTTCATGATCTTGATAGGTTTGACTTCCTTGAATACCTGTCTCCTTCCAGCGCATATAATATGAAAGTGCCATCTTTGGTGCATTTGAAACATGTGCCATACCTTAAAGACATTGTTGATGTCCAAGCTTTGGACAGTGAATGGAGGCATCATGCTATGTGCCCAAATGTTACTGGTGATATGAATATCCAAGATTATTGGAGCTTCATCTTTAAGGAAAAAAATGCATCAAGAAAACAGATGTACCCAGCGGCTATTGTAAAAGTGGAAACGAATAGCAGAGGATAACCTTATCTCCATAATACCCAAATATATTCATATATGAACAACAAGGAAAGTTTAAGGAATTTAGACAATGAGCTAAGGAATTTAGACAATGAGCTTAAGGAATTTTTGTGGAATCTGAGGAATTTTGGAGGCCCGTCTAAGGAATTTCAGATTTTGAGTGTGGAAGCCCTGGACGGCCGTCCAACCATCACCACAACACTGTGTCATCCGCCTCACCTGTGCCTCCCTCAACAAGACAGGTCAGCTACCACGCCTGTGATATTATCATAGGACATCACTAGGGCTTATAGGGTTCTTCAAAGGATCTTCGCACCCCTAGACAAACAACAACAACATGACTCTGCCATCACCATACACAGCCTATGCCCGCACCTACACAACTGGGCATGACAGACAACCCTCACTGCCCTTGGCACCCTACACAACCAGACACTTCAGAACACCTCCTACTACACTGTCCTCGCAATCACTCTCATGCATGGCACTCCTTGGCAGCCTACACAACCACATACCTCAGAACACCTCCTACTAAACTGTCCTCGCAATCACTCACGCATGGCACTCCTTGGCACCCTACACAACCACATACCTCAGAACACCTGCTACTACACTGTCCTCGCAATCACTCTCACGCATGGCACTCCTTGGCAACAAACACAACCACATACCTCAGAACACCTGCTACTACACTGTCCTCACAATCACTCACGCATGGCACTCCTTGGCACCCTACTCAACCACATACCTCAGAACACCTGCTACTACACTGTCCTCGCAATCACTCACGCATGTCACTCCTTGGCACCAAACACAACCACATACCTCAGAACACCTCCTACTACACTGTCCTCGCAATCACTCCCACGCATGGCACTCCTTGGCACCCTACACAACCACATACCTCAGAACACCTGCTACTACACTTTCCTCGCAATCACTCACGCATGGCACTCCTTGGCAACAAACACAACCACATACCTCAGAACACCTGCTACTACACTGTCCTCACAATCACTCACGCATGGCACTCCTTGGCACCCTACTCAACCACATACCTCAGAACACCTGCTACTACACTGTCCTCGCAATCACTCACGCATGGCACTCCTTGGCACCAAACACAACCACATACCTCAGAACACCTCCTACTACACTGTCCTCGCAATCACTCCCACGCATGGCACTCCTTGGCACCCTACACAACCAAATACCTCAGAACACCTGCTACTACACTGTCCTCACAATCACTCACGCATGGCACTCCTTGGCACCCTACTCAACCACATACCTCAGAACACCTGCTACTACACTGTCCTCACAATCACTCACGCATGGCACTCCTTGGCACCCTACTCAACCACATACCTCAGAACACCTGCTACTACACTGTCCTCGCAATCACTCACGCATGGCACTCCTTGGCACCAAACACAACCACATACCTCAGAACACCTCCTACTACACTGTCCTCGCAATCACTCCCACGCATGGCACTCCTTGGCACCCTACACAACCACATACCTCAGAACACTTGCTACTACACTGTCCTCGCAATCACTCCCACGCATGGCACTCCTTGGCACCCTACACAATCAGACACCTCAGAACACCTACTACACTGTCCTCGCAATCACTCCCACGTATGGCACTCCTTGGCACCCTACACAACCAGACACCTCAGAACACCTCCTACTACACTGTCCTCGCAATCACTCCCACGCATGGCACTCTCACAGATACTCACAGATGATCTTCTGGAAGAGGCTTATGCCTGTGACTTCAGTTCTAAGGCCAAATTACTTTTTAAACTGTGGCCATGGGTGGTGGTGGTGGATACAATTTGAGATTTATAGTTAAATTTACGGTCTTGGGTTTTCCAGAATTTATCAAGTTTCCTCTAAAAGTTTAGTACATTGCTGGCATTCACCACCCAATCCGGAAGACTGTTCCAATCGTTAACCACCAGAAAGTTGAAGTTATATTTCCTGATGTCCAGTCTGGAATGTTTCTTAAAGATTTTCTTGGTGTTGCTCCTGGTGTCAGTGCCCCTCATCTGGAATACTCCCTGAGTGCAGTCCTTGTCGTACTTGCCACTTAGGATCTTGAATGTCTCCATCATGTCCCCTCTTGATCTCTTATAAGACAATGTTGGCAGATCCAATTTTCTTAGTCTCTCTTCATAACTAAGGGACTTTAGTTCAGGCACAAGTTTGGTGGCTCTTCTCTGCACATTATCGATAATGTCTACATCCTTAACCAGGTGAGGACTCCATATCTGGTTAGCATATTCGAGATGCGGTCTTACTAGGGCTGTAAATAAGGACCTAAACATATCAGAGTCCAGATGCAAAAATGTCCTTCTAATCAGTCCCACTAATTTGTTTGCTTTGTTAACTTTCTCAGCCAGATGATCTCCAAACTTCAATTTGTCGTCAATGACCACACCATGTCCCTTTCTTTGCTTGTCCTTGCCAGGTCTCCATACATTGTGTAGCCATGGTTCTCTACATCACACCTGCCAATTCTCATACACTTGCACTTTTCTGGGTGGAATCTCAACTGCCATTTTTCCATCCATTCCTTGATGTTATACAGGTCATCTTGTAGTTTTTTACAGTCATCTGAGTCACCAATTGTTCTAAAAATCTTTCTGTCGTCAGCATACAAGAACATAAGAACATAAGAAATTAGGAGACTGCAAGAGGCCAGTTGATGACCTACACGAGACAGTTCCCAACACACTCCGGCAGATCATTAATGAAAAGGACAAACCTTAAGGGACCGAGAACCGATCCTTGTGGTACTCCGCTTCCTTCCAGCCGGACATTTCCCCATTTACCACAACTCTCTGTCTCCTCTCAGTTAAAAACGCTTTGATCCATGTGATATACTGGCCTTCTATTCCATACGCTGCCTTCATGAAGTCACAGTACACCACATCAACAGCCTCGCCCTGGTCCAGTACCTCTGTCCATTGGTCCAGCACTCTGATTAATTGCAGGACTGTTGATCGTCCTAAAATGAAACCAAACTGAGCTTTGCTAAAAAGTTGGTGTTGTTTCATGTGTGTCATAATATCTTCTCGAAAAATGGTTGCCATAATTTTACAGATGACACTCATTAAACTAACAGGTCTGTAGTTCCCTGGTTCACTCTTACATCCCTTCTTATAAATAGCAGTGATGTTAGCGATCTTCCAATCTTGTGGTACCTGGCCTTCCTTGAAAGAGCTTTCAAAGATGATACTGAGTGGCTCAAGCAGTTGTTCCATTACCTCCTTAATTATCCTCGGGCTCATCGGATCCTGGTGACTTGTTCCTATTAAGTTTTGTTATCACTTGTCGGATGCGGTCTTAGGTAAATGTTGGGGGTGCAAGCGTGGGGACCTCTTTCCTATCAATATCAGGTAATGTCCCTGTGGTTTCGGTGACAAAGGTGGTGGAAAAATACTCTGACAGTACATCAGCCTTTTCTTTGTCAGTGTAGGTGTTTTGTGTTTTGTCCTCGTCTTTGTACAGGTCACCAATCCTTGCCTTTATTCTGGTCTTGGACTGCACATATACTTCCAAAATACTTTGGGGTTGGCTTTTGGAGTTTTTGGCTATTCCTTGTTCTTTTTGCTTTGCAGCATTTCTTGTCTCTCTTCTGATCTGGTTGTTCAATCGTCGGTATTGTTTCTACTTCTGCGTATCTTCCTTGTGGTGATGTTGGTCCTTTCTTCATGCTCTTCATGTTCTCCCACAGTCGCTGTTTTCTCTTTATCTTTGTCCACAATATTCTGTTCATGGGTAAATTCTCATTTGTTCTCCTTCCTCCTTTTATTGCACAAGTGTTTGAACTTTCTTTTAGGGACGCATTCATCAATCACTCCATGAATCTTGTTTTTGAACCTGGTCCATTTTGTTTCAGTGTTTGTTTCTGCACCCAAAAAGTTAGTCCAATCCATATTAAATCTCTATTTCATTAATAAATAATTTGCCTTTTCATACATGTAAATTGTCTTTGTACTATCTTGGACGACTTCTTCAATATCACAGACAAAGCTGATACAGACATGATCACTTTTCCCCAGTGGACTGTGTATTTACACATCCTCAATTATTGAATCATCGTTGGTAAGGACAAGATCAAGAGTATTTCCTGCAGCATCTCATCTGATTCTAGTGATGTCTCGTACATGTTGCATTAAGTAGCAATCTCGTACTTTCTCAATGAATTGAGTATTAATATTGGTGGGTCCTATACTTGAGGTTAGGTTACTCCAGTTGATGTGGGGGAAGTTAAAATTTCCCACAAACACTTTGTACTTTTCATTACGGTCACTCAGTTCCTGGAGAAGTTCAAACAGGTTGTTGTTGATATCATCAAGGACTCTACACTTACAAGGGGCCCGTTCGGTAGCGACTCCCGCAATGATTATGAGCCGAGCTCAGCCAATCACAACGCCGCGTTCCTCAAGCCGAGCGTCGCTGCATCGATATATATCGATAAATATAAATCTATATAAATGACTTAGAGACAGGAATAAACAGTGATATCAGTAAATTTGCCGATGACACAAAGATAGGAAGACCGGTAAAGAATTTAGATGATGCTAGGATGCTGCAGGATGACTTAAATAGGCTGTACGAGTGGTCAGAGAAATGGCAGATGCAGTTTAATATTAACAAGTGTAGCATTATGAGTGTAGGTAAAGGTAATAGGCCTGTAGACTACACATTAAATGACAATACCTTAGGAAAGTCATATAGTGTGAGGGACTTAGGAGTTCAAATAAGCAGTGACTTGCGCCCCAGGGAACAGTGTATTATAGCTAGAAATAGAACCAAAAAGATAATGGGATTTATTAGTAGGTGTGTGACAAATAGGAGTTCTGAGGTCATTCTGAGGTTGTATTTAGCGCTAGTAAGACCCCACTTAGATTATGCAGCTCAGTTTTGGTCCCCTTATTATAGGAAAGATATAGGCTCCTTGGAGGCAGTCCAGAGAAGAATGACCAAGATGATTCAGGGGCTGAGAAATTTACCCTACAAAGATAGGTTAAAACGTCTTAATCTCCACTCCCTAGAGAGAAGGAGGGCAAGAGGGGATTTGATTGAGGTTTTCAAATGGGTAAAAGGAATTAATAAGGGTAACATTGATCAGGTTTTAGAATTTAGTAGTCAGGATAGGACACGTGGAAATGGGTACAAGCTAGAAAAACTTAGATTCAGGACAGACAATTGTAGATATTGGTTCACTAACAGAGTGGTGAACGATTGGAATAGGCTGGGTAGACACGTAGTAAGTGCTGAGTCAATAGATAGCTTTAAAAGACGGTTGGATCAGAGTATGGATAGGGATGACAGGTGGGATGGCTAAATATTGGATTATTCCAAGGGTGGGGGGCAAGGAGCTGTCTCGTGTAGGTCATTAACTGGCCTCTTGCAGTCTCTTCATTTCTTATGTTCTTATGTTCTTATATGGTCGGCTGATGCTCCCAGAGCATCAGCCGAGGGGACTTGGACTGAGACTGGGTTTTTTTTTGTTTACATTTTACAAGCCGACCAGAGGAAGTAGCCGCAGAATCTTAGATTTCCACTGTCGGAGACGTTTAAGCTAATTTTCTTATCTGTCAGAGACTGAGATTCACCCAGGAACAATGCACTAAGATCCTTTGAAGTTATAGAATAAGTAATTAAGACAGTGAAGTCAATACATTCGTATATATGATGAAGTAAGACGTTGTTTAATATCGCCGTCTCGGTAATAAGGAATTCGTCTTACAACAGATGGTCAAGAAACGCCCTAAGACCCGACTATCTATTAATAACACAACACCTACTGTACCTAACTGTCTATATACAGATAGAGGCGACATAAAATAACAAATTTGATAAGAACATACCTTAATTATATCTGACATGTAAGTATTAACCTCGGGAGAAGACACTAATGTTATCTCCATATTATTCCTCAGCTACTTTCATTTTCAATTTTTACAAAGTGCAGTCTCCCAAACCTGTACATACTTGTATTCATTAATGTATATGGGTTTATGTCTTGAATGTTTGTTTATAATCTAAGATAATCTAATCTATTGTATTTACAAGTCAATAAATGTTCTTGGTTTTCTATCATGTTTACCTTAAAAAGACATTATTTTCTAAGTAAATTACAACAATAATTTGATATGAATACCGAGATGGTTTGGACACCTGAAAAGACTGGGTGAGTTGCCAAGAATGATGTACAATGCTGGGATCACCTTCTGGGTAAGGTAATCCTTCAGATCACACTTAGAAAATAAATATATGAAAAAATAAAGTTCATTAAATGTATTCGAAACTGCTGGTAAATCTACATAACTACTGCTCGGACGATATCAATAGAAATATGAAGTCCTACATACTATACATAGTGTACTTAACACATTTGTGAAGGTTTCAGGTTGTGCTCGTCATTATAATCAAATATAGCCCATAAGGTATCCGGTAAATTTTTTAAAATCAATTGCTTGACAGTAAATTGCTCGAAAAATAATATCTCGAACAATCAATTGCTCGAAAGGGAGATTACTCGAAAAAAGTTAGTTTAATGAATAATATCCAAAAATATGATAAAGAAATACAACTTTATTATTGTTAATTGAACAGTTAAAATCAAGAATGGGTACATTTCTATTTAGGTTAGGTTATTATTTAGAGCAATTTACTGTTGAGCAATTGATAGTTTGAGAAATTATTTCTCGAGCAATTGATTTCGAGTAATTGACTTAGAGAAATTGACTTAGATTCAGGCTTTAATATGGCAATCCGGAAAAAAATCGAGTGAAATGCCTTACTGTTGAGCAATTGATAGTTTGAGAAATTATTTCTCAAGCAATTGATTTTGAGTTATTGACTTGGATTCAGGCTTTAATATGGCAATCCGGAAAAATATCTAGAGTGAAATGCCTAACTTTTGGGTAATGAAAAGCTTATATAACCGAACCTAACCGAGCCAAACCGTACCCAACCAAACCTAATCTAACCATAACCTTATATAACCTAACCATAACCAGTATTATTTTACATCTTCATTAGAATGCTCTAGAGAATTCAGGGTTGTATTTTTGCATTACCTGTTGCATTTTGAAAAGGTTTTCTTAATTAAAATTCCGTCGCAAATTCTTAGTTTGTGAGATATTCAATGTTTTCTGTGAGACCTCTTCGAAAAGTAAAGTTTAGTTTGGTTTGAACAAGGTTCTGTTATTTGTCAATGTAGGTTAAGGTTTGGTTAATTTAGGTTATGTTATGTTAGGTTCAGGTAAAGATTCGGAAGACGACCCAGATTGTTTTTTGGACAAAGCAAATTTTTTCTGATAGATTTTGATGTGTTTTGAATTAATCTGATGTATATTTGCTATGCCAGGTAATTTTTTTTCCCCAAGGTAAAAATTGCCACAAAAAAAGTCAGATTAATTCAAAACCATCAAAATCAATAGGAGAAAAATTGCTTTAAGTAAACTTAATTAAACCTAAGCAAACCTAATTAAGCCTAACCTAACTAAATCTACCCTTACATAACCAAACCAGGTAAAGATTCGTAAGATGACCCACTCGATATCTCACTACCTTTGTAATGCACTGCAAATTCAACCTCAGATACTTGTTCAGATAGGTTAGGTTAGGTTTAATTAGGTTTGCTTTGGTTAAGTTAGGTTTAATTAGGTTTGCTTAGGCTTACTTAAAGAAATTTGTTCTCTTATCGATTTTGATGGTTTTGAATTAATCTGTCTTTTTTGTGGCAATTTTTACCTTGGGAAAAAAATGCATGGCATAACAAACAAACATCAGGTGAATTCAAAACATCAAAATTTATCAGAAAAAAATAGTTTTGTCCAAAAAACAGACTGGGTCGTCTTTCGAATCTTTACCTAGGTTAATTTAGAAGCTATTAAATGTTCTCTATGACCAACAATAAAAAGTTGGACGCGTTGCAGACAATTTATTTCGGTGAAGATGTAAAATTCTACCCCATAACCTAACATAACATAACTTGAAAGATGCTTTACCAGCTAAGTAATGGTTAGCACCGCCTGAAACCTTTACAGATGTGTTAAGTACACTATGTATAGTATGTACGACTTCATATTTATATCGATATCGTCGAAGCAGTAGTTATGCAGAATTACCAAACTACTTACTGACAATCATTGTATTTTGTCTTCCCCCAAGAACCCCGCATTCCCACAGGTCCCCAGAATTGTTGGGGGTTGATGGGGATGTCTTATTAGATATGCATTTGCGACGAAAATGAATGTCAAAATCGTTCGAAATGGATCAATATTCATACGAAAAGTGTGTTATTTACATCCAAATGCATTGGGAGGAACTAGAAATTTACTAGCCACACTATCATCTACGCAATATCACCACGCTCACAGGAGTTTACGGCTTCTTTTATTTCCTCCCATCTTCTGGCCATCTAAATACTGCATTTACTGCAGCTATAATTGCTCCAGACTCTATTATATGTTAATCAGCAAGTTTTTTCCACGGTGATAAGGGTGCCCACGAAAAGGGTGCGCCGCCATCTTGGATCAGTCAGCTGATCATCACAACACGGGAAAAAAAAAAAAAAAAACCACATCGATGTGCTTGGTGTCTAGCATTACCCACACCTTTTGAAAGCTCATGTTTAATGATTTATCATGCCCACAAGCTTGTAGCGGAGGTTGTCGGCTACGTAAGGATTGGAACAACACCCTGACTTGGTTTTGTTAGTTTATTGCTGCAGCGTTGGTTGCACACACAAGTAGATTGTTGAGTGGACAGAGAGCCTGGAGATGGTGAATGACGTGTGAGGGGAGTCACGAGGCTTGACTCCCCCGACGTGAGTCGTGGTATAGACTGCAGGTAGGCTCGTGGTTGACTGATGGTTGACTGACTGACTGACCTAGTGTAGT
>JAPQNM010000034.1:2163588-2171088 GCA_029783475.1 Metacarcinus magister
CCTACTAATTTTGAAACACTGACTATTTATTTCTGGGTAGGATATAATGCTTTTACAATGCTAACGGCATATATTTGAGTCTTCTTTGATGATTGTTTTCTCTAATACAAGGCAGGAATTGTAAGACAAGATTGAGTTTTCTTATGTCTTATTTGTTGATACAGACTGATTGATATGATGTAGCCGAGAGAGGTTTGAGTTGAAGTCGTGACTGAGAGGACCGAATGACTGATCTCGCCAGAGTCTGAAGGTGATCTGATTTGGATCTGATAGCAGCCTGGCTGGGTCGAGGGATGAAGGATAAGGAACTGCCATCCCGACTTGAGAGATTCCTTAGGCGTCAAGAGCGGATAAGGAGTGATGTTCACAGCACTCGTGAACACCTGCGGAAAGGTGATATAGGACTCTAGGGAGTTTTGAGAAAACATGAACCTGTTAATCCGATAATTGGAAGGGTCGCCATCTCCTGGGATTAAGACTAGGCCAGGTGCAGGGATGTATCAACTTTCTCTCTCTCGGCTTCTAATACAGAGGGATTATGACTACTATTTATAGATAGAATGATACAATGCTTCTCCCCTTGGAAACATACGTCCTCGTATGTTAAGAAAAGACAGAGGGGGAATGTTGAAAATGAAGTTGTTTGGAAATTATACAATGCAACAAACAACACATGAATACGAGTACATAGAATTGAATATGAATATACAGAATATATATATACAGAAAATGACACAGGAACATACATATATATACAAAAAAAATGACACATGAAATGAAAGACTACTAGACTAGGCGAGATCTCAGATTGTATCTGGGAACTAATGGAAGAGGGGGTGAAGGTGGCTGACTTACAACGCTGTCAGGCGCATGTTTTGGAAGTGGAGAGACAGACTCGATTTCGAAACCACGATCGACTCTTTTGAGGTGGTCTTTGTGTATTAAACTCTCTCTGCCTGACTTAAGGTTGCGGAGTTTTACCTTATGTCCATTCATGATATCGGACACACGGTGAGGTCCGTCGAATAGTGGATCGAGCTTAGAGTGGCGGTCTTGGATCCTTGTGAACACGATGTCACCGATTTCGATTTCGTGCGTTTTGGCACGCTGGTGCTGTTTATTTAGCATAGATTCTTGAGAGTCTGCAAGATTGTCACGGACGGAAATATGAATTCGCTGAAAAGCTGAGACGCGATTTCTTATATAATCGTCAATGTTGTAGAGCGGACGAGGCTCAGAAGAGAGGAACTCATATGGAAGTTTCTTGTCCGAGCCATATAATATGAAATGCGGTGACTCGTTGATAGCTGAATGAATCGCAGCGTTGAGAGAACACGCGACAAATGGAATGTGTTCGTCCCATGAGGAGCTTGAACCGGCAATGAAACGTAATATGTCGAGGATCCGACGGTTTGCTCTTTCAACTTTTCCGTTCGCCTGAGGAGAATATGGAATGATGTTACACTTTTTGATATGAAATGACTCGCAGACAGCCTTCAGCATGGCATTGTTGAATTCTGTGCCATTATCCGACAGTAGCACCTTAGGGGACGCATATCTGCAGATAACTTCGTCTATTATTGCTCGTGCAATTGATCGTGCAGATTTGTCCTTGAGAGGAACCAAGATACTGAAACGTGAAAAGCTATCATGCAAACGAGCAAGTAGTTGAAACCGTTTTCAGTCAAAGGAAGTTTCAACACGTCGACTGACAGACTGTCCCATGGCGCATGAGGTATAGGATAAGCGAGATTTGGAGATTCATGATGGAGAGAGGGGCGATGCTCAGCGCAAGAGGCGCATAAGAGGCAGTGACGAGTGATGTCTTTCCTCATGGAAGGCCAGAAATACGACCTTTGAGCTTGTTTGAATGATCTATCTTTGCCTGGGTGACCAGCAAGAGGTGAGTCATGAATGTGATACAAGATAGTTGGCACTAGGGGCTTCTGGAATGACAAGCTGAGAGGCATGATGTAAATCATCGTCCTCAGATATGACAGTACTAGATTTATAGAGGACGTCATCTCGAAGCAGAAGGGAGTCTGGAGAGAATGGCAAGCTTGGAAGGTTACTGGCATCACCTGATTCAAGGTAGTAAATGAGACGTGAGCAGAAATGGTCAGAGCGTTGAGAGGATCTGACTTCTTCAATAGTAGGAAGTGACTGTGATGCTGTGAGCAGCGCAACAGGAGCGACATGACGGGACAGAGCGTCAGCGACAGAATTAGCTTTACCTGGGATGTACGCGAATGAAGGATTATATTCTTGAACGGTGAGTTGCCAACGGGCAAATTTTCCAGTTAAGCTGGTTCCTTTGAATAATTCTGTGACAGCGAAATGATCGGTCAGAACGTGGATGCGATATCCGAGTATTATGTCTTTGAAATGACGAAGTGACCAAACCACTGCGAGAGCTTCGCGGTGTGTGACGCTGTAATTGCGTTCAGCAGCATTGAGCAAACGACTGGCGAAAGCAACGGCGCGTGATTTACCGTTGTCGTCATGTTGCATGAGGACAGAGCCGATACCTATGTTTGACGCGTCAGTGCAAAGGGTAAAGTCCTTGTTGAAGTCGGGAAAAGCGAGGACGGGAGCGTTGCATAAGGCTTGTTTGAGGGTAGTGAATGCATTCTCGCGCTCGTCTGTCCATTCGAATTCTATGTTTCTTTTAAACAGTGATGTGAGAGGTTGAGCGATTTTACTGAAATCCTTGATGAATTGGCGATAAAATCCTGCGAGACCAATGAAGCTACGAACGTCGTCAGCAGAATTAGGAGTCGGAAACTGTGATATTGCATGAATTTTGTCATCAAGGGTGTGGATACCATCTTTGTCGACTTTATGTCCTAAGAATTTGATTTCGCGTTTGAGGAACTGGCATTTACTGAGTTTTAGCGTTAAACCGGCTTTCGCGAAACGTGACAGAACGTCTGATAAGGTATCGAGGTGCTCAGGAAGGTCTTTTGACGCGACTATTACGTCGTCCAAGTAGCAAAACACCGAATTACCTAAGAGGCCAGAGAGAGTTGAGTTCATTAGGCGCATGAAGGTTAAGGGTGAATTTCTGAGACCCATGGCCATACGCTTGAAGGCGTATTGGCCAGATGATGTGGTGAACGCTGTGTATTTCCGTGAACTTTCTTCCAGTTCGACCTGGAAAAATCCAGACTGAAGGTCGAGGGTAGAAAATACACTATTTGAATCACCTATTGACTGGAGGAGATCAGATAACACTGGCATTGGAAATCGATCGGGAATCGTCGCGGCGTTTAAACCACGGAAATCGACGACGACTCTCCACTCACCATTTGACTTGGGCACGAGGAACAGCGGGGCATTGAATGGCGAGGCCGCTGGTTCTATAATGTCCTCGTCCAGCATGGCTCTGACAGCGTCGTCTATCAACGTCCTGCGGCTATGCGGGATGCGATAAGCCGGGACGTATGTAGGAGTCGAGCCTGGAGTGAGGTAGATGGAATGGTAGACCGCATCGGTCTTTCCCAGGGGTTCACCAGGAAGGGAGACACAGGACCTGTAAGCCGATAATAGGGCGAGTAAATTTGGTCTTGACTCAGGGAAATCTACATCACCAAGATGCTGAGCAAGTAGAGGGGAAGGCTGTGATGGAGAGTCTGTGACAGGTGGTGTAGACAATGAAATATGACAAGGTGATGAGTCGACAGGGGTGACAGGGGCAGGATAGGGCAGAATTTCCCCTAGAGTCACGCCGGATTTAAGGAATATAGGATGATTAGTTAGATTTTGAATTGCAATACGGCAAGAACCATCATCCTCGAGAGTCGTAAGAACTGACTCTAAAGCAATGCCTTTCACTCGAGTAGAGTCGGGCAAACATAATAGGTCTGTCCCGGGGAGCACACCTTTGACGGCAACTCGCACCAAACAAAGGTCAGTCTGTGTGACTACCACAGGTGAGGTCAACACGGCTTTCCTGAGTCTGGCGGTCGAGAGGACGTCAGAGAGTGTTGTGGGGGGGAGGTTGTTGTTGTCGCTGGGCAGCGCTTCGCTAAGCGAGTCGGCTGGCGTGGAGGATGACAAGGGAGGGGCAGGTATTACTGAGGGTGACTTGGGCAGGGAGGTAGAGACGGGAGGTGAGTCATGGCCAGACGTAGACGTGGCGATATAGACATCAGGTGAAGACAGAGACTCATGGGAGGGAGAGGCGGAGATGAAGGTACCATTCTGGGCAATTTGATGAATGGAAGGGAAAAGTGAGATGTTGAAATGTGCCATAGTATGGTAGCCTATTAACATGTCAGCTGAGAAACATACATCATCAATGACATAGAAATAATCTGATATGCAAGGTTCAAGTGGAGACAAGGAGACATCGAGGAGGACCTTGCTATGAGGCATGACAATGTTACCAGATATTCCACTAACGGTGATATCCGGAGGATAACTCTGAATTTTATGCCTTGAGGCGACAGAGAGTTTGTCAAAAGCATGAGATTTGATAATGTTTACCGCAGCGCCAGAATCAAAAAACGCGCGGCATGTCTGAGAAGCTGAGTTGACAGCAGTAGTAAGGCCTTGAAAGAATCCGGAGGATTTTACAGGAATACAAGGAAGAGGCGCTTGCTGAATTTCAAAGTGAACACGTGTTTTAGAAAACTTGTTGGAGGTAGAAGGTGAAGTTTTGAGAATTGGTTTAAGGATTACGGGGATGTTTTGAGGCTTTGGCGCGAGTCGTTTCCCGAATGCTGAGAAGAAGCTTGCATCTCCGATTTATATAATCGGCATTCCGCTAGCGAGTGACCACGTCTGTTGTGAAGGGAGCAGAAAGCATTTGGGTTGTATTGAGAGCGACCTTGGTCGTTGAGCAAGACGCGACAGTGAGCTGATACATGCCCTTTGAGTTCACATCGATGACAAGTTACGTTACTTGACTTTGAGCGATGACGAGATTGTGATCTATAGCGTGAGAAAGGGCGAGAACGTGGAGATGGTGTGCGACTGGGAGAATCGTGGTACCGAGAAGCTGGACTGTGAGGTGTCTGAATTAAACTGACTGGTTGAATTACTGGTGGTGGTGATTTCTCCGAAATTTTCTTACATAGATCGTACAGAAAATCTTCTTTGCTGAATTTAATGTCGCTTGCTACTGTGAATGTCGGTGAGTCGAGCTGAACAAGGAACAGGAAATATGACATGAGCCGTTTGAAATCCTCAGAAGATATTTTTCCGTTCTCGTCTATCCACTGTGAAGTTTTCATCTGGTCTGTTAATTCTGCGCTTAGAGAGGATGCAATATTCTCTGCTTTATATACATCATGCGTAGAACGGGCGACATGAGTGAGAGTTTGAGCAATTTTGAGGAAGGAATGAGTTGCACCTAATTTAGAGTGACCAGAGAAATGAGAAGTTAAAGCAGCAGTGAACTCATCATACGTTGAGAAGCTTAGGAATTTATCGGTTTTTATTAATTTACCAGCAAGGCTAGAAGGGTCATGACAGATGCGTGATTTTAGAATGGCCAGTTTCTCAACGTCTAAGTGAGCAGAGCGACGTGTACATTCGTCAGCGACACGACGAATAAAAGTGTGGACCGACTCAGAGTCTGTACCGGAAAATGGAGGAATAGAGACGTTGTCTGATATGAGAGTGACCTGAGGGGTAGGAACGGGAGTTGGTTGGCCGACAGACATCGTGGAGGAAATGCACTAACTTGAAATTCACTGAACACTAGGGAAACGAACGCAAATTGACGGAAGTTAAAGTACAATGAAGAAGGACATATAATGGAAATAATGATAATGGTACTTAACTAAATCTGTAGGGCGGAGGCCGGGATGATATAACACGTGGCGGCTGGACAGGCCACGCGGTGAGATGGGCGGTGAAGATGGGCGGGCGCTGGATGGGCGGGCGCTGGATGGTGGAGGATGGCGAGCTGGGATGATGTGGAAAACTCCGGGCGAAGGCAACCGGGCAGCAGAGTCGAATGGAAGGGTGGACGAAGGGCAGGACGAGGATGGAGGTTGACTTGATTCTTTTGACGTCGAGACGGGCAGGAAACGGTAGAGCAGGCACCATGTACGGCGAGGAACCTTGTGCTGGTAGACTCACTTGAACGGAGACTACTGCAGAAGGGGCGGCGAAGGGTCGTAATTTCAGAGACGCAGACGAGGAATGCCAGGGGCGAGGTGGGCGACTGTGTGGCTCTGGGTGGGCGCTGGGTGTGGGCGCGCGAGGTGGTCCGGTGTGGGTGGGCGGGTGGGCGGTTGGTGATGGGCGGTGAAGGCGAGCTTTTGATCTCGGGAGAACCTGGATTCTTTTTCGTCGCTTGGAAGGACGAAACACCGCTGCCAGCAGTATATTAGAGTCTTCTTTGATGATTGTTTTCTCTAATACAAGGCAAGAATGGTAAGACAAGATTGAGTTTTCTTATGTCTTATTTGTTGATACAGACTGATTGATATGATGTAGCCGAGAGAGGTTTGAGTTGAAGTCGTGACTGAGAGGACCGAATGACTGATCTCGCCAGAGTCTGAAGGTGATCTGATTTGGATCTGATAGCAGCCTGGCTGGGTCGAGGGATGAAGGATAAGGAACTGCCATCCCGACTTGAGAGATTCCTTAGGCGTCAAGAGCGGATAAGGAGTGATGTTCACAGCACTCGTGAACACCTGCGGGAAAGGTGATATAGGACTCTAGGGAGTTTTGAGAAAACATGAACCTGTTAATCCGATAATTGGAAGGGTCGCCATCTCCTGGGATTAAGACTAGGCCAGGTGCAGGGATGTATCAACTTTCTCTCTCTCGGCTTCTAATACAGAGGGATTATGACTACTATTTATAGATAGAATGATACAGGCATAACAGTTACCATTTTGAAATATACAAAACAAAACATATCCCTGCGCTAATGTAACCTAATTAACCTTCCGTGGCTAACCTAACCAAACCAATCCTTGCAGGGCTAATGTAACCTAACTCTAACCATCCGTGGCTAACCTAACCAAACTTATCCCTGCAGGGCTAATGTAACCTAACTCTAACCCTACGTAGCTAACCTAACAAAACTTATCCCTGCAGGACTAATGTAACCTAACTAACCCTCCGTGGCTAACCTAACCAAATATATCCTTGCAGGGTTAATGTAACCTAACTAACCCTCCGTGGCTAACCTAACCAAATCTATCCTTGCAGGATTAATGTAACCTAACTAACCCTCCGTGGCTAACCTAACCAAACCTATCCTTGCAGGGCTAATTGTAACCTAACTAACCCTCCGTGGCTAACCTAACGCTAAGTTTATTTCAATATTATCCAAACATTGTTTAATTCTGCTGGTTATGGGCCTCAAAGAACTCAACAACAGCTGAAGAAGATATGGGAAAACTCAAAGGGGAAGTAAGTAGTGAATAATTGTATTTAATTTTCTTTTTCTGAACCAACATTCGTTGACTAAAATTATGTATGGTCAAAATTTTTCAATACATGAGACATTGAAGTATTTAACTTCTGAATAGGCAT
>JAPQNM010000034.1:2184898-2198292 GCA_029783475.1 Metacarcinus magister
AAAACACACACACACTCAGTCAGTCAGTCAACCACGAGCCTACCTACAGTCAACACCACAGCTCACGCCGGGGAGTCATGCCTCGTGACTCCTCTCAAACATCACTCACCATCTCCAGGCTCTCTGTCAACACTACAAGCTACCTGTGTGTACAACCAACGCTGCAGCAATAAACTAAGAAAACCAAGTCAGGGTGTTGTTCCAATCCTTACGTAGCAGACTACCTCCGCTACAGATTCACTTCTAGTTCCAATCTCAATGAACACATCTTTAGACACTGGCTTGAGGAAGTTCAAGTGTGATGTTTGTGAGAAGTGTTTCAAGACAAAGGCTGATATTCGCTCGCACATGCGGATCCACTTTTGAGTTGGTGTGTTGTGTGGACAAGTGTGGTGGTACCCGTGCCTGTGGAAGTGTGTCCTCTGTGGGAATGGGTGGTGGTGGTGAGCAGTGTGTTACATCTGTGGTGGCAGCCATGCCTGTGCGAGTGTCTCCTGTGGGAATAAGAACATAAGAATATAAGGAGGCTACAAAAGGCCAGTTGACCTACACAAGGCAGCTCCTGTACACCTAACACTTACCATCTGTTTTCTTCATCCATTGAAATGTCCAACCTTTCCCTTAAAAGTATCTACTGTCCCGGCACTTACCACATGCTTGCTAAGTTTGTTCCACTCCTCTACTACCCAATTAGTGAACCAATTGTTACCTATATCTTTCCTGTACCTGAACTTGTCTAGCTTGAAACCATTTGCTCATGTTTTTACTTTCTCTTTGACTATGAGAACCTTATTTATGTCCCCTTTGTTGAAACCTTTGACCCATGCTTCATCTTTTCTCTTTTTAGATCTTTCACATTTTCCGTTAAACCAATCTTTTTTACCTTTTTCTTTTACTTTATAAAAATGGAACGTATTCCTTTACTCATTGTTTGTATATCATCAGGAAGAGATCATATTTCTCTTGTACGTCCTTTAATTCCTTATTTTCGTTTAGTCAGTTTCATTGAAAAACCTCTTAATTGCAGTATAGTTTGCTTTTGCAGAATTTCTTTTCTTTTTGTATGAGTCCTCCTGTTTGTCTTTTATATCTCCCTTAATCTCAATTTCCAGGACCACATGGTCACTCCTTCCAAAGGGGGATTCGTTATTAATATCTGTTTCTAGATTTATTCTTTTGGTAAATAAAAAATCTTATCTTGATGGTTTATCTTCGCCTCTAAATCTTGTGTTTTCAGTTACCCATTTAATCATTGTATTATTCATCGTTAGTCTTAATAATCTATTTCCCCATGTATTTTCGCCTCCGCTTTCAAACGTCTCCCAATTTACTTCACTACAATTAAAATTTCCCACCAGTGTTACTCTGACTGCTTTTAATAATCTTTTCTAAGCTCTCTAGGCTATCTTCTATTATTTCTTCATGTTCTTCCTTAGTCCAAGTTTTTGTTTTTGGGTGTACATATGCAACTACTATTTTTTGGCTTTCTCCATATCTTGTCTTAATCTGTGCACTTATCAATTCTGCTTTACCTTTTCCATACTCTACATTTTTTTTTTTTATCTTAGATTTTATCATTAGCATCACACCACCACCTTTTTTGTCTTTTCTATCCTTCCTTCATATATTATAATCATCATTCTCAATGTTAGTCTGGATTTCTTCACATAGTTTTGTTTCTGTTAGGCATTTAATTTTTTATTTCTTCTTTTTTTAGATGATCTATTAACTCTAGTTTTCTTGAAATTATTCCATCTATGTTAGTATACATTACTTTTATTTCATCACTCCCTTTTGTAACTGCTGCATTCATTTAATTTTATTTTATTTGTAACATGTGTTGTTTATGTACCATTTTATTATCTTGCTGTTCTTTACTCTCCAAAAAAAAACTTTGTTCTCCTCTGTTGTTCTTTCATCATTTTTCTGCTTTGCCTCTTCCTTCAATTCTTTAAATTTTTGTCTCTCTTCTTCATTCATAGTCTTTTTAATGAACACATCTTTATATTCTGCAATGTCCCTGAGTTTGTAAGTCCTAGCTAAGATCTCTTCTGTTGCAGTCTGAGTTTCAAGTCTCAGTTTGATTGGTCTAACACCTCCTTCAATGTATGGACCTAACCTCATTACTTTCTCCTCAAATTTAGTATTCTCATCCTCATCATTTAATTGTTTTAGTATTCCCTTTATGCATTTTGTTTCTTCTTTTTCTCTCTTTATTTATTCTCATAGGTATAATCTTTTCTTTCAAACCGTATATCTTTACATTCTTTTTCTTCTCTGCTGCGTCTCTGACAGTGTTTTCATTAGTTGTTAATACTTTAATTACTTTTTTTTCCATTCTCACTTTGCTTTCCATTTCTTGTTGTTGATAAACAATGTCTTGTACACCAAAAAATATGATCATCAAAAAGAAGCATTAACAATCCAGAGCCATTTATTGAAGCGGTCAGCTGCACTGCTAACAAAACCACAGCTGGAGCCATTACACCCTCACACAGCACAAGGACAGGGCTGGTGGGAAGGAAGCAACACACTGCCCACAACCACCACCACCACTACACACTCCCACACAGGACACACCAACACCTACACTCCCACAGGCAGCAGCTGGACCACACTTATCCACACAACACACCACCTCAGAAGTGGATACGCATGTGGCTAACAATATCCTTCTTTGTCTTGAAGTGTTTCCCACAAACATCACACTTGAATTCTCTCAGGCCAGAGTGTCTGAACTCATGCTTATTAAGATCAGACCTTGTACTGAATTTTTTTTCCACACTCCTGACATTCATGATTCTTAACACTTTGGTTTAATATCTTTTTCAAGTTATATTAGTAGTGCAATGGGCCCCAGCCTGGGGTCTATAGTTGCACCCTTATACTCCACTAGCCTTGCATTCGAAGGCTCTTTTCAGGATGTTCACTGTTCCCTTGATGGCAGCAATCTGCACCTCATGCATACTTGGGCAACTTTTTTATTGCCTGCAGGTATTGTTTCAGGCTTTTCTTGATGAGTTCTGTTGCCCCCACCACCACAGGTATTATTTCTATTTCTTTTAGTGCCCATGTGCTCTTCAGGTCGTTTTTTAGGTCTTGGTATTTTGTTATTTTGTGCTTCTCAACTCTATTGAGGCCAAAGTCATTAGGCAATGTCACTTCTATAATCTTTGCTGCTTTTTCTTCCTTACTCCAGATCACGATGTCAGGTTTTATAGCACCACCTTCTATGTATCTTCCTGTTGATATTTCCTTGTCATAAAAGATAGTAACGGTCCCGTTGGAAGTGACTGGATCTGGTTCGTGCTCCCATACTTTTTCTCTTACTTTAATTTTATATCCTTTGCAGGTTTTCCAGTGTAAGTATTTACAGATCTTGTTGTGGCGGGCTGTGTAGTGAGCATCTGTGAGGAGGGTCTGGCAGGCTGAGATCAGATGGCTAACACTCTCTACCGCTTCATGGCAAAACCTACACTGGTCATTTCCTGATATGCCGGCCATTTTTTTTAATCCGTTGGTTAGGAGGCCTTGGTCTTATACTCCTATTATCAGCCTTTCTCCATCATAGCCTAGATCTCCATTCCTTATCCATCTGAGTGACTCTTCTTTGTCAATGTAGCTTTTTTCCAGTTCTTCTTGGTATCGTCCTGCTCTTCTATGATCTTTCCACCTTTCCATTCTGAGTTTTTCCTCCCTTTGGCTAAACTTCTGCCTGGTCTTCCTGGCTAGCTTTGTTGCTGGGGTCTGTTCAGTGCCCTCTGTGTCTTCTAGCAGATCTCCTGCGAAGTTCTTAGCCTGTTTCGTTATTGATGTTAGTTGGCTCAGGGCTTTGTTGTGATGTTGGGCAACCTTTTTGATGTTTTCCTCCTCAGCTTTTCAGGTACTGGGTGTGTAAGGGTGTGTCTGGTGAGGCATTCTCCCCGAGTAAATGTGTTGCCACATTCTTGACATTCATGATTCTTATCACCAGTGTGTGATGTGAATCTTTTTCCACACTCCAGGCATTCATGATTCTTATCACCAGTGTGTGTAAGGGTGTGTAAGATGAGGTTATACTTAAGTGTGAATCTTTTTCCACACCTGGCATTCATGATTCTTATCACCACTGTGTGTAAGGGTGTGTGTGGTGAGCTGATGCTTCCGAGTAAATGTGTCGCCACATTCCTGACATTCATAATTCTTAACACCAGTGTGTGTAAGGGTGTGTGTTGTGAGGTTAGACTTCTGTGTGAATCTTTTTCCACACTCCTGACATTCATGATTCTTAATAGCAGTGTGTGTAAGGGTGTGTGAGGTGAGGTGATGCCTCATTCTATACACTAACGTTTTCTTTCCCTTGTGGATGGAGATGCCTTCAATAAGGTAATTCTTCCTGTTACACCTGAACCCGCCCACACCTGAGGCAGACTGCTTCTGTGTGTTGCTGCCTGGCCTTGCAGCTGCCTATGCAACACTATTTCTGGCAGCACACCTGTTGCGGAGAGGCCAGCTGGTCTTCCAGGAACTCTCAGGGAAGCTGGAGTAAGCAGGGTTCCCAAAGGATACACTCAACACTGTACTTGAGGTTGAAGGAAGCAGGAGTGGGATGCACCAAGGAGTCCCGTCAGAAGCAGTGGTCACACCTGCTGTGACCACTCAGCTCAGCATCCAACAATCACCTGAAACAAGTGATGCAGATATCACCATACATGTAGCTGCATAACTAAAGGCTAATACACTAGACTGTACAGTACAGATCTTTTTTTTATTTTTTTAATTTTGAACTGAAAAAATAAAAAGTTGCAGATTCCCCTATGGATCACAGTGAGAAACAGAAAAGGAAGAGTCTGTGATTATCGATAGCACTTATTTAATCCTACTTACCCTCCCTCCCTCTGCCAACACCATACTTGTCCTCACCTTGCATCACATTATTTAGGTCTACCCTCCCCCTTTCACTTTAAACACCATACTTGTCCTCACCTTGCATCACATTATTTAGGTCTATCCTCCCCCCTTCACTTTAAACACCACACTTGTCCTCATCTTGCATCACATTATTTAGGCCTACCCTCCCCCATCACTGCCAACACCACACTTGTCCTCACCTTGTATCACATTATTTAGGCCTACCCTCCCCCTGACTGCCAACACCACACTTGTCCTCACCTTGCATCACATTATTTAGGCCTACCCTCTCCCTCACTGCCAACACCACACTTGTCCTCACCTTGTATCACATTATTTAGGCCTACCCTCCCCCTGACTGCCAACACCACACTTGTCCTTACCTTGCATCACATTATTTAGGTCTACCCTCCCCCCTCACTACCAACACCACATTTGTCCTCACCTTGCATCACATTATTTAGGCCTACCCTCCCCCTGACTGCCAACACCACACTTGTCCTCACCTTGCATCACATTATTTAGGCCTACCCTCCCCCTCACTGCCAACACCACACTTGTCCTTACCTTGCATCACATTATTTAGGCCTATCCTCCCCCCTTCACTGCCAACACCACACTTGGGTAAAGATTCGTAAGACGACCCATTTGATATCTCGTTACCTTTATAATGCACTGCAAATTCAACCTCAAATACTTGTTTAGATTACCTCAAACAGTTATGCCGCTTAATTACACAATTTTTTTTTTTTTAGGCTATGTTAGGTTTAGTTAGGTTCAATTTGGTTTGGCTGGGAGAGTTTGGGTTAGGCTTATTTAACTGCAGCTCTGGGAATGTTAATGTATATCCTGTCGTATTGAAGGAGTGTAAGGGTATAGTGGAGACTTAACTTGAAGAGTGTTTAGTACGTACAAGTACATATCTACTTGTACGTTTTGGCTAAAAGAAATTTTCAGAAATAATTTTTGTTTTTATCTATTTCTTAATGCTTTAGCAGTAACTTGGAATATTTTAGCAACTTGGGAATGCATTATGATATATACTTATGTCGTTTTGGAGCAAAATCCTATATGCATAGAACCTATTATTTCAAGCATATTTTAAGGTTTTATTTTACTATCTACATATGTCAGTATGTTTATATAATAAAGGCATTATAATTGATGATGATAATGATTATGTAAAAAGGGGCACTTTTATTACAGGGTAAGTTACATACTCCTGAGGTAATACTTTTTAAAACTATAATCAGTAAGGTAAACAAAATCACAAATGAAACATCAAATTAATCGGGAATGAAAACTGATGATCGCAAACCTCATAATATATTTTCAATGTTTCAGCAACGTGCCTCAGTGGTACAGTAGTTAGCACGTGTCACTACCAATCTGGTGCCTTGAGTTAGATCCTGGATGAGGGCAGGAAGTGCACAGCTCACCCAGCTGTTCATCCTCCCAAAACAGATTGGTCGGTAAAGGGGATCTAGGGCAACCTGGGGAAGGTAAACTATGCAAACTCAGATGTCACAGTGGTCCTGTGTCACCAGGTAACGGATTAATTTCCACCACAGGCTCAAAGGCTGATGTGAGCAAACGCACCCACGCCCACCAACAGCGTGTGCCACCACTTATTTTTTTGCAGCTATGCGGGATGTGCTATTGCCTTATGGGGATCAAGTATTCAGTTTTTCTCATTTTATTGTTCATATGTAAGATTTTGTTACATAAGGAGACCCAATATTTGTAGTTTGCACTATAAACACAAAGAAAGTGTGAATGAAATGAAGAATAAAAGCATTGAAAAAATTATACATAAATTTTTTCATCAATATTGTAACATTGTAAGATGTCAAGGCAGGGGATAATCTGAAAACGTGGAACACACACTTCTAGTAATCACATTAGATAAAGACATACACTAATTGATTTGTGTTTTTTTGTACTTTTTTTTATTTGAGAAGATAAAAAACAATACGAAAAAAATGCAACCTGACAGGACCCCTTTATCCACTGGAGATCAACATTTTATATTTGATAAATCAGCAGCCTTTGGAGAAGTACTCAGTTTGTGGAGACAAGGTAAAGTAATTCCAAATTTTAAGAAGGGTGATAAAAGCTCGATGAACAATTACAAACCAATTAGTCTAACATCAGTTATTGCCAAAATGCTTGAATCAATTATATCAAAGAAAATAAGAGAATTCAGAATTACATAAATCAATTATTGACTCAACATGGGTTCACTAAGGGTAAATCGTGTCTCACTAATCTTTTATCTTTGGCAGTGCTTATAAGTACGGCAGCTGGGGTGCCTAGCTTTTGGGTAATAAAATATAAAAAGCTTATATAACCGAACCTAACTGAACCAAACCGTACCTAACCTAACTGAACCATAATCTAACGAGTGCCGTATCCTCATAGTGCTCCCTTAGAGATACGGCAGTTGCCTAACTTTTGGGTAAAAAGCTTATACAGTAGAACCTCGCAATATGAGTTTAATTCGTTCCATGACAGAGCTCGTTTTGTGATTTACTCGTTTTACCAATCAACTTTTACTATTGAAATCAATTGATATATAATTAATCCATTCCAGCCCAAATAATCACCAAAATTTTTTTAATGGGTTCTTAAAACAGAAAAAATGGACATCGTTGATAAGCTTCGGTCTTATTGGCTTGCTAAGTCCAATACACGCACTTTTCTCTCGTGGTTTTCAATTACTTCCTTTTCCAACTCTTTCGTAATAATCTTTTTCTTATTATTAGCACTATGTTTTGCACTAACTTTCTTTGGACTCATGGCTAACACAATTCATTAGGACAAAATAATGGCAAAAAAGCCACAAAACAGAATAATCACTAAAACAAAATGATCGTGATGTTGCCTCAATGAGATGAACACGTGAACTGTGAGAGCAGAGGCTGTTACTGTTGGGGGAGCGTAGGAGCTCAGCACCGACTATCGGCAGCTATTAGGAATCTTGCTCGTACTGCGGATTTCCACTCATATTTCAAAACAAAAATACTCACAAGCCACAGCTCGTTAAGCAAATAACTCATATAATGGGGCACTCGTACTGCAAGGTTATACTGTATAACCGAACCTAACTGAACCAAACCATACCTAACAACATAATCAACCGAACATAACTTGAAAGATGCTTTACCAGGTAAGGCATAGGCTGTAGAAATAGCAGATGACAACGCTGTACGACTGCCGTATCTCTAAGCACTTCGTTTATTTTTATATAGGACAGTTTATGAGGCAGCTGATAAGGACATCAATTATGATGTAATACATCCAGATTTGAGCAAGACGTTTGACAGGGTTCCCACCAGGGAGTGTTAATCAAAATTAAAGCCCACATGATAGATGGTAGGGTCCAGAATTGGATTAAAGCGTGACTTAATGGCAGGGAACAAAGGATTCAAATACATGGTAGGAAATCCAATTAGGGTAATAAGGTAATAAGTGGAGTCCCTCAATGATCTGTATTAGGCACATCACTTTTTATTATCTATATAAACTTTTTTGATTCTGGGATAAGTAGCAATATTAATAAATTTGCAGATGAGACTGAAATAAGGAGGAAAATAAATTCTGAGCAGGAAGCTATGGTATTACAGGGAGAATTAAACACAATGCATGAGTGGGCTGTTAAGTGGCAGATGGACTTATATATCAGGTGCAGTACGATTCACGTAGGTAGATACAACACAGGAAATAGATGTACCCATTATGGTGTACAGTTGTGGTCTCTGTACTATAGAATGGATATACCGTATGTCTCGGCAGGTAAGCAGACCTTCAGATGAGTCATTACCCAACTATCAGTATGTCATGGTTTTAGCTGATATTGTTGGTACAAGGTTGGACTGTCTTGAAACACTTCCCCAAAACATCACATTTCAACTTCCTCCCACCAAAGTGTTTGAAGATGTGTCCATTAAAATAAGAACTGCAAGTAAATACTTTCCCGCACTAAATATTCATATTAAAAAACACTGTGTGTCAGGGTGTGTCTTGTGAGGGTAGATTTTAGGGTAAATCTCTTCCCACACTCTTCACATTCAAATTTTTTAACACCACTGTGTGTCAGGGCGTGTTGGATAAGGTTATACTTTAAGCTAAATCTTTTCCCACATTCTTCACATTCAAAATTTTTAACACCACGATGTGTCAGGGTGTGTTGAGTGAGGTTAGACTTTTGAGTAAATTTTTTCCCACACTCCTCACATTCATAATTTTTAACACCACTGTGTAACAGTTTGTGTTGGGTGAGGTTAGACATTTGGGTAAATGTTTTTCCACACACTTCACATTCAAAATCTGTAAAACCACTGTGTATCAAGAGGTGCGTGGTGAGGTTAGACTTTTGGGTAAACTCTTTACCACACTCTCCACATTCATAAGTTTTAACATCACTGTGTGTCAGGGTGTGTTGGCTGAGGTTAGACTTTTGGGTAAATTTTTTTCCACACATTTCACATTCATAATTTTTAATACCACTGTGTATCAGAATGTGCTGGGTGAGGGTAGTTTTATGAGCAAATGTTTTCCCACACTCTTTACATTCATAATTTTTAACACCACTGTGTGTCAGGGTGTGTCTGGTGAGGTGAGACTTTTCAGTAAATTTTTCCCCACACTCTTCACATTCAAAATTTTTAACACCACTGTGTGTCAGGGTGTGTCTGGTGAGGTGAGACTTTCTGGTAAATTTTTTCCCACACTCTTTACATTCAAAATTTCTAACACCACTGTGTGTCAGGGTGTGTCTGTTAAGCAGACTCTTGGAAGTGAAAGTTTTATCACACTGCTGACACTCAAACTTTCTCTCTCCTTTGTGGACGAAGCTGCCTGCCTCAAGGTGATTCTTGCCATCACACCTACTCCTCCCCACACCTGAGGCAAACTGATCCTGCTGCTCCCGGCCACTCATGCTGCTGCCCGGCCTCACCGCCTCCACTGCAGCACTACTCCCAGCAGCACACGCCACGGCCGGTCCTGCAGGAACCCTCGGGGAAGCTGCAGCAAGCTTGATGAGTACCGAGCAGGGCAGCCGGCTCTTACTTTGGCCCCACCACCTGCAACAATGGTGACAGTCAGAACATGGAGCCATATACTGCCTTTAAATTCTGTTGGTGTCTGTGGGGCCAACACCCTGCTTCCTGCCTCACTCACACCCTGTCAGGCAAGCATGTAACAGGTCTGGGCTTGAGTAAGGTCAGTGAAATGGTCTATAATATTACATCCCTAAATATAACACAAAAAACATCTGTGTCGTCTAGTAGTAAAATGGACAAAAGATGACATGACGAGACAACATATACTACAACTGGATAGGTGAAGAATCTATCTCTCTCTCTTTCTCTCTCTCTCTCTCTCTCTCTCTCTCTCTCTCTCTCTCTCTCTCTCTCTCTCTCTCTCTCTCTCTCTCTCTCTCTGATATGATGAGCAGTGACCTAAAGTCTTCCAGTGTATTGAGGTGGAAAAGAAAATCCCTCACCAACAACACTCCCAACAATGGGTGGCCAAACACTTCAAGTTAGTACACCTCATCACACCAACAACACTCCTAACAATGGGTGGCCAAACATTTCAAGTTAGTACACCTCATCACAACAACAACAATCCCAACAATGGGTGGTCAAACACTTAAGAACATAAGAACATAAGAATACAAGGAAGCTACAAAAGGCCCGGAGGCCTGCACTAGGTAGTTCCTGTTAATCCCATATCCCCTTATTACCTACACCCACCTCTCATCTCCATCCATGAAGTCGTCTAGTCTTCTCTTAAAACTCCCTATTGTCTGTGCACTAACTACCTGCTGACTGAGTCTGTTTCAATCATCTACCACCCTATTTGTAAACAATTTCTGCCAATTTCTTTATTAAATCTACATTTTTCTAGTTTGAATCCGTTATTTCTTGTTCTATCCTGATTACTGATCGTAAGAACTTTTCCTACATCCCCCTTATTAAAACCCTTCACCCATTTAAATACTTTAATCAGATCTCCCCTTACTCTACATCCCTCCAGGAAGTGCAATTTCAAAAGCTTTAGTCTCCTTTCATAGTAAAATTATGAATCCCTTCTATCATTTTGGTCATCCTTCTCTGCACTGACTCTAACAAAATTATATCCATTCTATAATACGGTGACCACTTCAAGTTAGTACACCTCATCACAACAACAACACATCAACTAAAGAGTTTGGGTTTATGACAGATTGGTATGGCATGCGCCGGCATCACCCACCGTGTTCGCATTAAATTTGACATTTTCATCATACAGAGTTTCAAAAACACTTAGAAAGTTATCAACAGAATAATCCGTTATTCCTACGGCCTGTGCCTTATTATTTACCTGGTAAAGCATCTTCCAAGTTATGTTAGGTTGATTATGTTATGTTAGGTTTGGTTCGGTTAGGTTAGGTTATATAAGCTTTTAACCCAAAAGTTAGGCACGTGTCGTATCTATAGCCGAGCACTCTGAGGATACGGCTTACATTAGGTTATGTTATGTTATGTTTGGTTAGGTACGGTTTGGTTCGGTTAGGTTCGGTTATAAGCTTTTTATATTTTATTACCTAAAAGTTAGGCACGTGCACTATGAGAATACGGCTGCAGTACCTGTAAGCTGTGTCTATAAGTGCTTACAGATACGGCAGCCGTACCCCGTTGTCATCCCCTATTCGTACGGCTGCTGTACCTGTAAGCACTGCCTTTACTTTACTACACCTACGTTAACTAGATATAACTAGCACTGGTAATCACATCCAATCACCGGCACTGGTTAAATGTATACGTCCCGACCGCCAGCCAGCTGCTAGGGGTTGCCAGACACTGCCAACCTTGCAGTGCTATTATATCAACCACACCGCATCGGGATGAGAGTATTTAGGTTAAGTTATAGTTAGGGTAAGGTTGTTAGGTTACGGTTATGTTATGGTTAGGTTAGGTTTGGTTCAGTTAGGTCCGGTTATGTAAGATTTTTACATTTTATTACCAAAAAGTTAGGGTTCGCAACTTAGATTTTTTCTGGATTCGGGTAATAAAATGTAAAAATCTTATATAACCGAACCTAACTTAACCTAACCAAAACATAACCGTAATCTAACCGAACAACCTTAATCTAACCATAAATTAACCTGGTTGGTAGCACTGCAAGGTTGGCAGTGTCTGGCAACCACTAGCAGCTGGCTGGCGGTCGGGACGTATACATTTAACCAGTGCCCAATCACCAACCTTACCTTATCCACACTAGTGCACAAGCCTTCCTCTCATGTACCGTCACACTATGTTTGCGTCACACTGTTTCCTGACAACGGAAACATCTTTCAGATTCATTCAAAACACATCAAACTCTACCAGAAACACGCCAGGACAGCGTGGAGCATAGAAAAGAAATACAAGAACATATAGAAGAGTTAAAATCCACTCAAGGACGGGAAACAGGAGACATTTGTGAGTATCAAAGTTGACATCATAATCTCATAGCTGTTGACTGATGCTGGAAAACGTAATTAGTGTTTGTTCAGCTTGTATATGGTTTTAATTCAATGATGAAACAGTTTCAATAATAAAGTACACTGCACTACCTTGTTTGAGGCTTAAGGTAGATTCTAAGTAGCTATATGCTCTGCCAGCGTGCAAAAGATGGAATTATTGACTGGACAACGCCACAAATTCTTCTTCTTGTGACCTTTGTAACTTTGACTCGCTTTGGCTTCTACTCTGCTCTTTTTCCTCTTTTTTATTCTTTCTTATAACTTTTGTCACAGTGTATCCTTTCTTTGTTCCATTTACTATTGCTCTTTACTGTTCGTTTACATTTGACCGAAGAGTACTTTTTTCTAACCATTCCTTTTAAAACCCAACATCAATTCATTGGCTTAGTAGTGGATTGCCGCCGTCACATACACTACCTGGTGACCTCAGGCCTCAAAAGGTTAAATCAAGGACCCTACACTACCAGGACGGTCCACTCCTATGGTCGAGCTGGTCGCCAGGCGGTGAAAGACGGAGAGAGACCTACGAAGCGATCTCAAGCGAAATAGGTCCAAAGAAGAAGAAGAAGAAGAAGAAGCCAAGCGGCAGGGATAAAGCACTCAGCTGTCGCACTGAAACGTGGGAGAGATGGAAATTATTCATGCACGCAGCTTATTAAACGTATGTGCTTTGCCAATATGGGAATTCGGGCGTGCTCAGCAATGTTCTGGTCAAGCAGTTCAAAGTGGAATAAGGATTTGTCCTTTTTTCGCTTTCCCAAGGATCCTATGAGGTGTGACAACTTTATTTTGTAGGCTAAGAAGTTCAACTATAATCTGAGGTCTGTGTTATTTACTGGGATTTTTAGATTGCAGGTCATGTATCAGCCTAATGGTTACATGACATTATGACCGAGCTACTCGTGGTCATTCCTTGAAAGTAGGTCAAGTTTTTATGTAGTAGGCTACATACTGAGGTGTGTTGTGAGTGGTTGCAGTGTGTTGGATT
>JAPQNM010000034.1:2212195-2219695 GCA_029783475.1 Metacarcinus magister
TACACACATTATTTTTGTTTTGATTTATTCCCTTTAATTTTTCCAATACTAATACGAATGATCCGATCTCTAATTGTTTGTTTTTGCTATTCTCTTGTCGAAATGAGGTCATCTCGTTTTGCGTGCCCGAGCATATGTGGGATGTGTAGTTTATGATATTTTATCATTATTGCGCCTCAGTGGTGCAGTGGTTAGCACGTCTGACTACGAATCTGCTGGCTCAAGTTTGATCCCGGACGAAGGCAGGCGGCACACAGCTCATCCAGCTGTTCATCCTCCAAAACGGGTTGGTAGATAAATAGGTACCTAAGAAAACCTGGGGAAGGTAAACTGTGGAAAGTTGGATGTCCCGGAGTAATGGATTAATTTTGGGGAGGCGATGGCCTATAGTGTAACAGATCTTAGCAGACCTTTCTGGTGGGGCAGAATCCAGTCTTCCCATGGGTCCAACGCTGCTATGTGTACGTGAACTAGCCAGTTAGAACTTGATGTACATAAGTAAAAGTCATATAAAATGCTTTAACGAAAATCCATGCATCATCAAATATAAAAAAAATCATGTATAAAAGAAAAGTTACCGTTCTACGCTTACGATATTCATATGAATAACGAAGCGCGACATGCATTTTATACAGTGTTGCTTGGAAAACGTTATCACTTTTAACAACGTTCACCGTAGTTCTTATTAAGGTAAATGTTGCAATAACTGTGTTCTAAATACAATATGAAGGAATATAGCAATAAAATGAGGTATTTCCTATATAAAATAAATATTGTAAACTCCATTCAAACGGCAGCACTCATTTTTCAACCTCCGGACAGGTCACCTGTCAAGCGCGTATACACGCACGCACACACACACACACACACACACACACACACACACACACACACACACACACACACACACACACACACACACACACACACACACACACACACACAGTGTACGAAGTAAAAGAAGGAAGGCATGAGGAAAGATTAACAAAGAAAAGAGAGAGAGAGAGAGAGAGAGAGAGAGAGAGAGAGAGAGAGAGAGAGAGAGAGAGAGAGAGAGAGAGAGAGAGAGAGAGAATGTGGGTGACCACAGGTCAGGTCACTCAACAGCCAATCAGAGCGAAGAAGATATGGCAGCGTTGGACCCATGGGAATACTGGATTCTGCCCCACCAAAAAGGTCTGCTAAGATCTGTTGGACTATAGTGGCTAGCGGTCGGGCATACCAACTCAGAGTCCCGAGTTCGAGCCCCGTCACGTGCTGGCCACTTCTCTTTGCTAATACTGCCGAGTGGCCTAAGATCACCCACATGCTGCCATAATACTATCCTCGACGGGACTGTAAAGCTATATGCGCGAGGAGCTTCCGTTGGCAGCATGAGCTTCTCAATAAGAAACGAGGCGTCACTTCAAAAATCAAACCCGCGTTCCTAACGGGCGGAGGCCGACCATCTAAGGCTTCCATTAAGCTTTCCGGCGCCACGGATAAAGGATAAAAAATGAGAAAAAAATTCCACCACACGCTCAAAGTCCTATGTGGCGGGAGATGAGCACCCACAACTACGCCCATCTATAGAGTGTGCCCCCACTTTATTATTTATCATTATTATTATTATTATTTGTAGATCACCATTGTTACTACGGCCCGTGTTATGTATGATAGTATCTAGCAACTTATCCAATTGATGACTACTTAGAACGGCCTTGGTAAGCCTGGTCACAAGCCGCCCGCGCTTGGGTCAAGTCAGTTGCTACCCACATTACACCACGCTCAATTGTTTGTCGCATTTCCTTCAATATTATATTTAAAAGCAGGTTTCCAGTTTTATTAATTCTTGGTATAAATAAAGGAAAGGACAGTCTCCACCTTTCCAAAGCTACCAGTTCTAACATATGGATCAGAAACCTGGAGTCTTACGAAAAACCAAGAGGGAAAAATTCAATGTACCCAAATGGGAATGTAGAAATTAATATTTTGCATAACTTCGTGAGATAGGAAAAGAGCATCATAGATTAGGGACCATACCAAAGTGGAAGATATCATGAACACAATTAAAAGAATAAAGTAGACGTGGGCAGGACACGTCACCCAACAAGGAGACAATAGATGGACAGCTAAAGTAACACGATAACCTGTCTATATATCTTTCTAGGTGGATAACATATATATATATATATATATATATATATATATATATATACATATATATATATATATATATATATATATATATATGTATATATATATATATATATATATATATATATATACATATATATATATATATATATATATATATATATATATATATATATATATATATATGTAATATTGTCAGGGCCGAGGTGACTACCAATTAATATTATCTTTTTATAGAGTTGTGGGGAAGAAAAATCATGGAGTATGATACCCCGAATATATTTACACACACACAAATAGCAAACAATAGGCTAGAAGCCAAAATAAATCACCAACGACGAACTGCTCGTAAACAATTACCAGAGCAGGGGTATGACACCCAAATAACTCCCTGTACAGCTGTTTTGAGGGTGAGATGCGTGACAGCAAAACTCGGCAACGTAGATTGCTCCTTAGACAGCAGGAAGGGTCGAATGGTGTAGGTACAGTTGAAGGGCACACTGGAAGGGAGCCCAAGTCTCCAGAAATGCCTTCGGAAATGTTGAGAACCAGCAGCAGGTGGTGAGGTGTTGTCAGGTGTGAGAGCTGAGGCGTTCTGTCCTTCTCCAAGCCGGTGGCGTGGAGCTTGGCTCGGTTAGACTACCCCCCTACCCCTGGACAAGAGGGTGGGGTAGTGGCGGGGAAAGGTGGTGAACAAGCGCCGGCAGACGAGAGTGGTAGTTCAACCACTAATTAGGGGAAGACGAGGCAGGTGCAGTTCCTCACACATGCCCCCACTAAAACATCTGCTGCACAGCTGATGTCGAAGAACTGCAGCTGACCAGGAGACATAAACAAACTTATAATACTTGAGTGCAGGAAACAAAACTTGTAAAAGACTGGAGTGCAGGAAAACAAAATAAAGAAAAGCTATTGCCGGCTGAGAAGGTCGGCTCCAATGTTGTCCGTCCCGGCAACATGAACAACCCTAAATTTATAGGGTTGAAGACCTAAAGCCCATCGTAGTATTCTGTCATTTTTACCTTTGAATTTCTGAAGGTATATTAGAGGCTTGTGGTCTACTTCAAGGATAAATTCCTTACCTCGAAGATAGAAGTCAAACCTATGAATGCCGAATACGATGGCCAGGCATTCCCTCTCGATGGTAGAGTATCGTCGTTCCCGATCAAGTAGTTTCCGGCTGGCGTAAGAGATGGGATGTGGACGATCATCATGGTACTGAAGCAGTACAGCACCTAATCCATAGTTTGAAGCATCGGTACGTAGGACGAAGGTCTGGCTGGGGTCCGGAAGACGCAGAATAGGTCCCGAAGTCAAGGCTTGCTTCAGCAGCTTGAACCGTTCAAGCAGATCTTCAGTCCACTGGAGGGGCTCCCGTACCGGCTTCTTCAACAAGTCAGAGAGGGGGCCGGTAAGCTCAGAGGCCTGAGGAATGAAAGCTTTATAAAATGATATCAAACCTAGGAAACTCCGGAGTAACTTCTTGGTGGTAGGAGGAGTCATGGAGGTGATGGCAGTCAACTTGCCAACTTGTGGTTGAAGATGGTCGCGGGACAAAACAAATCCCAGATAGTTGATGGACTCTGCTCCAAACCGGCACTTTTTAAGTTTGACAGTCAGACCGTTATGTTGTAGTCTATCTAAAACAGACTTGAGGGCAGAGATGTGAGTGGGCCAATCAGATGAATACACAAAAATATTATCAAAATAAAAAGAAACATTGGCCAAGCCAGCAAGCACAATCCTCATTAAGCGAATATAAGTGGCACAGGCCGTAACAAGACCAAAAGGCATCCGAGTAAATTCCATCAGGCCCTTGTGAGTGGGAAACGCAGTGAAGCGTCGAGCTTTGGCAGAAAGTGGAACCTGGTAATATGCCTTACTCAAATCTAGCTCTGAGAAGAACTCAGCACCAACGAACTTATGCAGCTCTGTCTCAATACTGCAGGATGGTTCAGCATGGAAAATAGTTACTGAGTTGAGTAACCTGTAATCAATGGCCATCCGATACGTACCGTCGGACTTCCTGACCATGATAACCGGAGAGCAGTGTGGAGAGGTTGAAGGTTGGATGATTCCTTGACTCAACAGTTGCTCAACCTCTTCCTGGTAGTAGTGCTGGAGATGGATTGGCACCGGGTAGATCTTCGCTTGTATTCTCTCCGTTGTAGTGAGGGTGATGTCGTGCTCGACAGTCTTGGTGCAGCCAGGTTGATCCGAAAAAGTAGACTGGTATGTGAGAAACAGGTCTTCAACCTGAGCAGACTGGTTCCAAGTGAGAGCATGATTAATGACAGGTTCTTCATCATTAGTTGGACTATCAGGTGTTAAAGAAAGCTCAGGTAAATCATCAATACCCTTATTCAAATAGGATGACTTACTCTTTTCCTCGGGCTCGCTTAAAGGTGAAATCTCGTCGAGGACTTGTAGCTGGTTAACTTGGGCCCGCCGGTGGTACTTCTTGAGGATATTGGCGTGGTAAAGTTTAGGTCCTCTTGGCATCTCGATCAAGTAGTCCACCTTACCCCGTTTTTCCAAAACTTTGTGAGGGCCACTCCAAGCAACCAACAACTTGCTGGAGTCACTAGGCAGTAGTAACAATACCTCATCGCCTGGCTGGAATTGACGGTCTTGAGATCTTACGTCAAAGTAAGACTTATACCGGGCGATACTCACATCCGCGTGTTTGGCAGCAAGCTGGGCGCATTCGGTCAGTTTCTCCCGTAGCTCGATGACGTAACGGAAGGTTGATCTCTCATCTTCTGGGATCCTACGGTTTTCCCAAAGGTCACGGAGCACCGAGAGGGGACCCCGCACTGACCTGCCATAGAGGAGTTCAAATGGAGAGAATCCAGTCCGGTCGTTAGGGATCTCTCTGAGGGCAAACAAAGTAGGGATCAAATATCGATGCCACTCCTTGGGCTTATCAGAGCACAGCTTCCGAAGGGCAGACTTCAGGGTACCGTGCAGCCGCTCAACTCGCCCGTTTCCGCTGGGGTGGAAAGGCGTGGTGAAGATGGGTTTTACTCCCAGTAGTTTGTGTAGCTCTGCCATAAGCTGGGAAGTAAATTGAGTCCCACGGTCGGAAAGTATTTCCCTGGGGATTCCCACTCTGGCGAAGATGGTTAGCAGAGCTTCAGATACAGATATGGTGTCAATATCTTTAAGAGGCATGGCTTCTGGAAACCCAGTGGAGAAATCAATTAGAGTGACAATGTAACGGTGTACTTCAGAAGATGGTGGAGACAAGGGACCTACCAAGTCAATGGCAACTCTGGAGAAGGGTTCAGTTACGACAGGTAACGGTTGAAGAGGTACTGGACGTACCCTACCCTTAGCCGACATACGTTGACACTTGTCGCAGGAACGGCAGTAATCCCGGATGTCTACACACATCCCTGGCCAATAAAAGTCTTGCAAGACCTTCATCTGGGTCTTCCGGTGGGAGAAATGTCCAGCCAAAGGACCTTCGTGAGCAACACGTAGGATGACAGGACGGCAATCGCTGGGAACAACCAAGGATAAACCATTTACCTTTTGAAGGTGATCCGATGAGAGACATTTTCGGTACAGGAGGCCGTCCTCATGTATGAACTGGTATGTGGCACCATCCCGTGCCTTCTCAACTTCTTCAGTGGTAGCCTTTGACTGTAAACACGTCAAGGAAGGACAGGATTCCTGAAGTTGACGAAACTCATCAGGGGTTACAGTCAAAGGATGGAGCTTAGGCAGAACAAGAGGGTGGACCCGTTTAGATCGACCGGCTCTGGTCTCCACAGCACACACTTGAGTAGTGGAGGACTCAACTGGTGGTAGATGTTGACATCCAGAAGGGCGGTTGTTCTTTTCTTGAGAGGAGAGGGAAGTTCCGGGCGAAAGCGAGTCATCAGGAGGCAACAGAGGATCTTGTAGGGAAGAAACGTCAGTGGTGGCTTGGTCATGGTCACTATGGAGAAGATGGTTGTCGTTACTGAGTAGAGAATCAGGACTATCAGGATCTTGTACTCCGGGAATATTCCCAACTAGAGCACTAGCAAATTTAATTGGGGCCCTTACAGCATCTGTCCAACCAGTGTAAAATGGGCACCGTAAGTAACACTTAACGACAGGAAATTCGTCGATGCGTCCCAAATAGTCAGCAACTTGTACTTTGGGGCAGAGTGATGGGTCAATGTCTGGCAAGGCTTCCTCAGAAATTACAACTCCAGAGCATCCAGTATCCCTAATTATAGAGGAAGACCATGACCCATTAATAGTCCCCGTAACTGAGAAGTTAGGCACTTTATGGTCTTCTAAGCAAAATCCAACCTTATAGGGGGGCGTGGTAGTAGTTCCATCCTTGAATGCTCGAGGATTCCTGGGACAGCGTGGTCGTATATGTCCTGCTTCCCCACAATTGTGACAAGTCACGGTTGAGGGAGTCTGACTCCCAGGAGAAGGTAGAGGCTGGAGTGGAGTAGCAAGTAGAGGGGAGATTTTCTTAGCGTTGTTGTTGGAAGAGAACTTAGGATAGGCGTTGTGGGCGGATGCCCAGTCATCCGCTAGTTGTATTGCGTCCTTCAGCTTGGTAGGCCTTCTTTCCTTGATGAATAGGCGTATTTCTGCTGATAAGGAGGACAAAAATTGGTCAAAGATGATAAACTCCCTTAAATCAGCATAAACATTGGCCACAGAGGAAGACTCAACCCAAGAATCAAACATCCTCGATAACTGGGTAACAAACTGATGGTAGTTCTGTCCTACTCTAATCTTGTTTGACCTGAAATCCACCCGGTAGCCATCTGGAGTTTTACTGAAGCCTGTTAACAAGGCTTGCTTCAGTAACTCGTAATCCTCAGTGGTGGATGACGGAAGGGACGTGTAGAGTTCGGCAGCTTTACCAGTAAGGAGGCAACCCAGACGAACGGCAAAGGTATCTCTGGGTAAAACCAGCATCTCGGCCACACGCTCAAACCTAGTTAAATAGGTGGCAATGTCCTCTTCATCCTTGTATGGTGGTAGACTAGGTCTGGAAACAGGATCATGTGATGGTAGGACTGAGGGCTTACCTTTAGCTGCAATTTCTGCCAGCTTGATCTCTTTCTCCCTCTCAGCTTGTGCTTGTCTTTCTTCTCTCTCTTTCTCAGCTTGTCTTTCTTCTCTTTCAGCTTGTTTTTCTTCTCTCTCCTTCTCTCTCTCAGCTTGTCTTTCTTCCCTTTCGTGTTTCTGTTGTTCTACGATCCACTGGCCAATTTCCTTGCCATGCAGACCGAGGGCTTCACCCTGCTCCTTCAGTTCTTGAAAGGAAGACATGGAGAAGACTGAACAGAGAACACAACACAAACAAACAAAAAATTAGACAACACCTCACGTGCAAAAATCTGG
>JAPQNM010000034.1:2227195-2239695 GCA_029783475.1 Metacarcinus magister
GGTAGCAATCCACCGAGCTATATCGGGACTTAGGTATCACAAATCTATCATTCTTGAGGGGCTCCAAGCCTCTCTCTTCTCTCGTGCGACAATCAACTGAGGCGGCAATGACGTCCCACCGACAGTCGACGTCAGCCAGATAACCACGATATATTGGAGAGGCAGCCGTGAGAGCCAGCTGTGTATAGATCAGGGTAAACCATGAAAGGCCCGCGCGCGCGCGTGTGTGTGTGTGTGTGTGTGTGTGTGTGTGTGTGTGTGTGTAATCACTGTACAGTCTGCTGCTGGTCTCTCTCGAGACAGCCGGCCTATGGAAAGAGCTTTGGGTTGGACCGAGACCACTCACACACAACACACCGGGACAACGAGGTTACAACTCCTCGATTTACATCCCGTACCTACTCACTGCTAGGTGAACAGGGGCTACACGTGAAAGGAGACACACCCAAATAATCTCCGTCCGCCCAGGGGATCGAACCCTGGCCCCCTCGGTTATGAGCCAAGTGCGCTAACCACTACGCTAGCGGACCGTGTGTGTGTGTGTGTGTGTGTGTGTGTGTGTGTGTATGTGTATGTGTATGTGTGTGTGTGTGTGTGTGTGTGTGTGTGTGTGTGTGTGTGTGTGTATGTGTGAGTGTGTGTGTGTGTGTGTGTGTGTGTGTGTGCGTGTGTGTGTGTGTGTGTGTGTGTGTGTGTGTGTGTGTGTGTGTGTGTGTGTGTGTGTAGCAGTGGCGACTCGTAGCTAAAATTAGTGGGGCTGCTGCTTCAGAAAAATTTTAGCCATTGCGCACATGTCCGAGATAGGAAGCTGCACGCTAGGGAGAGAGAGCACTGTCGCTTACGCAGTGCCGACCCTGGTGTGCTGGTGGAAGGTAGTGTTTCTTTTTGACTCTGCGTGTTTTGTGCTTAAAAACCGTGTGCCATATTCTTGAATGTGATAATTTATCACAATCAAGAATATAGTACACGGTTTTTAAGCACAAAACACGCGGAGTCAAACAGAAAAAATACCTTCTGAGTGGAAATAGGGCTAGCGGTCGGGCATTACAACTCAGGGTCCCGCGTTCGAGCCCCAGCACGTGCTGGCCACTTTTCTTTGCTACCACCGCCGAGTGGCCTAAGATCACCCACATGCTGCCATAACACTATACCCGACGGGACTGCAATGCTATATGCGCGAGGAGCTTCCGCTGGCAGCATGAGCCTCTCAATAAGAAACGAGGCGTCACTTAAAAAATCTAACCCGCGCTACTAACGGGCGGAGGCCAACCATCTAAGGCCTCCATGAGGCCTACCGGCGCCACGGGTAAAAGATATATATATATATATATATATAAATATATATATATATATATATATATATATATATATATATATATATATATATATATATATATATATGCCGAGCAGGGACGGCAAGAGAAGCTGAACGCATGACTGTTGAAAAGAAGAGGACAGCAACGAAGAAGGAAGCATCTTATCTTTGTGCCAAGGTATACAACTGTATATACATATATTTTACTACAAATGTATTTATTTTGGTAAACGACAGTGTTTCCTGTTAAATCTCATTAAACTACAAAAATAAGTGTTCGATACAGAGAATAACAAGGTAAGGAGTATGTGTCTTATCCCGGTGGAGTACATACGAGTATACAACGAACTGGTACTACTCATAAAATAATACCCGGAACAGTTTCTCCCCACACTGAACTAGGTCTATTGTGGCCAGTCCTGCCTGTGGTAATGTGCCGCACGGTCCCTGCTGTCCCAAAGGAAAATGTAACACGGAAACTTGGTACAGCCGCCTTGGAGACCCATCAAGAATGTCACCATTTTGAAGTCTCCAATAACCTCCCAACTGTACTCTTCATACTTCAAGGGGTCTAACAAGATCTTGACGCTGTTGTATTTCTTTTTGAGCTGCACTGAGTGTGTCAGGGGAAGAGATGGATACATGTTCCCGTCATAAAGCAGCAAGGCTTTGAAGCTCCTGGATGAGCTGTCGATGAAGAGGTGCCACTCGCTAGGGTTACAGGCGATTCTAATTCTCTCGAACAGACCAGTCATATTGTGGCAGAAACAAAGCTGATCTTGACGGGTGAAGAGGTCGTCCAGGTCACAAAAGGAATGTTTGAAGAGAATAATAGTAATTTTCTTTGTTTTCAAGGCAGAAGCAATTAGAAAATAACACTTACTGGCCAAATAGGAAAATTTTTTTTTATTTTGTTGCAAAGTGATAATAGTTTCTGGAAGGATCACACTCCATGCACTATCATTTCCTAGAAAGAAAGACACACTCCTGATAGGCAGCGAGTCTTGAACTCCAACAACAAAAATCTCATACACCAAATCAGTCCCCAGAAACAACTTTCTAAGTGGTACTGTAACAGATCTTCCAACACCTTCCAACACCTTCCAGCACAACATTCACAAGTTAATGCTTCATTCACAACAGTAACTATTTCCTTCGATACAATATTGTGCAAGGCACCAGTATCACGAAAAAAAACCCAGACAAATGAATCCTGGGAAAGAAAATATTTGTCCATCCCTTTTCTTTGGATATGAATAGTCCTTCTGTTCCAGTCTGTATGCTAGGTTAGAGAAGATGCAGTCTTTGCTGGATTCTGGATAGCACATGTTTTGTTTTTCAGAGGTGCTAAAACAACAAATCGTGAAAAATGGTCAATGCATATTAGCAGATATTGAGAGTCATGGTGACCCTTAGGAAGTTGTAACAAATCAATCGTTATTACGTCCCATGATTTTTCTGGTGGAAGATATTCCAACATTGGCGTTGGCCCAGTAAGAACTCCCTTGTGTTTTGTTTAACTAACACATCGAGCAACGTAATCCTCCACGTCGACTCTCATACGAGGCCAATAGTACTTACGCCGGGCGGATGCCAAGGTTCTATCACGCCCTGGATGTCCAGCCTGCGGCTGATCATGTACTAATTACAGAACTGTCGAGACAAATTCTTCGGAAATAACCCATTGTATTATTACTTCGGGTTTTTGTGTCCATTTTCGGCACATAACCCTTTCCTTGGTGAAAAAGAATTGTGAAAACGGAATTTGTAAAGGGGGTAGAGTAGTCTCGTCGCCTGATTCCAGTGCATAGATGGCTCTTCCCCACACCTTGGTTGGTTGGTTGGTTGCCTATTGTGTCCCCATCTAGGGGACACACGGACTATTTAGAGCCCGTCAATGTTGTGCGTTGGTAATTTTGAGTCAACGCGGCGGCGGGTACATTGTACATACTTGTATTAGTGTAGACAGTGTGGTTGCAGCGACAACACGGGCCGCCTGATCGAACTAAGTCCCTTGAGTCCAGGGCTCACGGGACCGGAGGACGTGTGTCGCTGGACAGCGGAACAGGTAGTGGTGAAGAGGGTCCTCCTCCTCCACAAAACAGTGTGGGCAGGGCTCTGGTTCTGTCTGGAATATCTGCGTCGAACACAGGTGTCCAAGACGTAGGCGAGTGACGCGTGTGGCAACACCAGGAGTCAGGCGGGGTGGAAGGAGTAGTTCTCGTCGAGTTGTCATGGCGTACTAGAATGCCAACCGGGACCCTTCCTCCACCGCGGTGTCGAATAGGCTGCGCGTGGCCTTCATCGCCGCTCTGTTGACTGTTGTCTTTATGGAGAAGGTGCTTCGAAGGATGGTAACAGTGACTCGTGGCCCCGCACTAGCGAGGCGTGCTGCAGTGTCGGCCCTCTCATTCCCCGAGACACCAACATGCCCCGGGACCCAGTGACAGGTGACTGCAGTGCCGCTCCGGTAAAGAACAGCCAGTTGTTGGTGGATGGCAGACAACAGCTGGGTGTTGTCTTTCGGAGAGTCATGATGGAGGGCGTGCAGTGAGGCAAGGGAGTTGGTGAAAAGAGATATGTCTCCGACGTACCATTCACTAGCATGTCGGAGTGCAAGAAGCAGTGCAGTCAGCTCTGCCTGGAATGCGGTGGTGTACGGTGGAAGCCTGTGTGCCACTATAAGTGGTCTGCACACAAAAGCTGCACCCGCAGTGCCCTTTTCTCAAACCGAACCATCCGTGTAGTAAAGGCGGGAGGCTAGGGTGGAACACGAGGCCACCAGCGCTAGCGTCTCCTGCCGGAGACAAGCAGGGTGTAACGCCATGGGTCGGGCATAGGGAGACTTGGTGGTAGTAAAGAGCGGTAGGACCCAAGGTGGAGGCGAGGGGCGATCCGGGAGGGGTAGGTCCGAGGTCACACGTCACGTCGTCAGCCACCCCCAAGGTGCAGGAAGCGTCAGCTGCAGCGTGCACCCAGTTCCGTTCAGTAGTAGCTGTAGGTGGACGCTGGAGCACCTGGCGAAACTGGGTGGACAGATGTGTAGCGGGCCAGTGGCGTAGATACGCTACTAAGGCAATGGAAGTTCTGGCCAAGATGTGGTTCTTGACTGAGAGTAGGCCGCACTCTTCCCTTAGTGTTACCACGGGCGTCCACCGCGGCGCCCACAGAATGGCTCTTATAGCTCCGTTTTGGACTAACTCGAGGGACTGATAGCTAGTGTTGCTGAGTTCTGGAAGGCAGGGTGCAGAGTAGTCCAGAACTGAGCGGACCGCAGCAGTGTAAAACCGCCATTTCACTTCCACAGAGGCACTGGCTCCCCGGCCCGACAGGCAGTGAAGCACCTTCACCCTCACTGCAGTTCACTCTCGCAGGTATTTCACATGTGGCCGGAAGGACAGGGCGGTATCGAACCAGATCCCCAGGTATTGGTTCGTGGTAACGTGCTGAAGAGGGGTGTCACCCAGTCGGAGCGGTTGCGCGAGAGGCTGAAGGCCGAAAGTCATATAGCGTGATTTCCCTGGGTTTATCTTGAGACCCAGGGAGGAACAACGCTGAAACAGTACCTCCAGAGCCCGAGGGGCGGTAACTTGGTAGTGACGTCTTGGGATGACCAGAGCCAAACCATCCGCATAGCAGAGAAGCATAATCCCTTGCCCATAAAAGACTGTGGACAGCTTTTCAATCAGTACGTTGAAAAGAAACGGGCTGAGACAGCTGCCCTGCTGGGTGCCCACGGTGTGAGGTTGCAGGTTAGAGAGGTGGTCCTGAAATCTCACGCAGGCACTGCGCACTGTCAGGAACTCTTCCAGCCACTGCAGAAGGCGGCCCTTGACTCCTTTCTCCGCTAAGGCCTCGAGTATAGCAGATGGGTTTGCCACTTCAAAGGCCTTCTCTAGGTCTAGAAAGACAACTAGACTCGAGCGTGATTGGAGAGCCCCCAGGAGGATCATGAGGCAGGTGGTAGTGTTCCTGTGCGATTGGAAAGCGAAGAGGTGTGGGTGGAGTTCGCCGACTTGCCACTTGAGCCGATCGAGTTCCATTCGCTCCAAGATTTTAGCAGGGCAGCTAAGCAGGGAGATGGGTCGCATGGTTCCCGGATCTTTGGGCTTGGGGATTGGGGTGATAGTGGCAACCTTCCATGATGTTGGTGGTGACCCGACCTCTAGTGACATATTGAAGATGGTCAGAAGCTCAGCCTTGCTCAAGGTGAGAGAGCATGGAATATATCACTTTGTCCGTGCCTGGTGCCGTGTCTTGCCTGTGCAAGAGGGCAGCGTCCAGTTCCCTCATGGCAAAAGGAGCGTCCGTAGCTGTCTCTTCAGCACAGGCATCGGCGACGATGGCAGCCCGAACACTCGCCAGGTCAGACTGTCTCCTCCGGGTGGCAGCGGGAAAAATGGATGGTGAGGTGCGAGCGGCGAAGAGTTGGGCTAGTCGGTCAACCTCTTCGTGCGGTGCGGGGTGCGTAGGCAGAGAGGGAGAACGAGGGCTATAGATAGCTCTCACTCGGCGCCACATCTCTCCAAGAGGGGTATGAACACCGATAGATCGGCACCATTCCAGCCATGCCTCGGCAGCAGCTACACATCCGTGACTCGTATATGCACGACAATTAACAATTCACCAACGCTGGGACTGCCTGGGGCCGCATTGATGTCACCAAGAATACACACATTATCTTCCCCACAAGTGGATACAATAGACGAAAGCTTGCTTAAGTAGGAGCTGTAAAGTCTGGGAATGCCCAAACGGGCATCCCAGTGGAAGGAAACATCCTTCTTAAAAAGTTGTGTAAGTGGTGAAGCCAGTTCTGCAAAATCTTTCATGAAAGGCCAGTAGTAACCCGCCAAGCCAAGAAAAGATCGTACATTTTCTATTTCCTTTTGTTGTGGGAAGTTTTTCACTGTTGTCACTCTATCGTCCAGAAAGTGGGCTTAAAAATAAATGTAAAGAAAATTAATGTGATATTCAACAATTACATACTAGACCATGAAATCAAAGTATATGATGAAGTAATAGAATGTGTCAAAAAATACATTTAGTAAGGATACAAAATTTGTGCATATCCAGATCATGAATAAAAAAATAAAAAGAAGAATAGGAATGTGATGGAGTGCTTTTGGTAGATAAAACAATGATATAAGTAATTTCCCACTGTGAGGAACTGCACCTGACTCGTCTCCCCCTAATTAGTGGTTGAACTACCACTCTAGTCTGCCGGCGCTGGTTCACCTCTCCAACTGCTTGTTCACCGGCTTCCCCGCCACTACCCCACCCCCTTGTCCAGGGGTAGGGGGGTAGTCTAACCGAGCCAAGCTCCACGCGTCCGGCTTGGAGAAAGACAGAACGCCTCAGCTCTCTCACCTGAAAACACCTCACCACCTGCTGCTGGTTCTCAACATTCCGAAGGCATTTCTGGAGACTTGGGCTCCCTTCCAGTGTGCCGAGTGTTGCTGCCACGCATCTCACCCTCCAGACAGCTGTACAGGGAGTTATTTGGGTGCCATACCCCTGCTCTGGTAATTGTTTACGAGCAGATCGTCGTTGGTGATTTATTTTGGCTTTTAGCCAACTATTTGCTATGTTTGTGTGTGTAAATATATTCGGGGTATCATACTCCATGATTTTTCTTCCCCACAACTCTATAGAAGCATAATATTAATTGGTAGTAACCTCGCCCCTGACATATTGGCGACCTTGCCAGGATAAGAACTACCAATTATTTATTATCTTTTTACAGATTGTGGGTTGTAATCTGTAAGTCGCTGCTGCGCGCCGTTGCTGCCTGAGGCCCGGGAGTAATGTTATGAGAGTGTTTTGATTGCTGTCAAACTCTTGCTTCTGCCAGATTTTGCACGTGAGGTGTTGTCCATATTTTTTTGTTTTGTATTGTGTTCTCTGTTTGGTCTTCTCCATGTCTTCCTTTCAAGAACTGAAGGAGCAGGGTGAAGCCCTCGGTCTGCAGGGCAAGGAAATTGGCCAGTGGATCCTTGAACAACAGAAACACGAAAGGGAAGAAAGACAAGCTGAGAGAGAAGAAAGACAAAGACAAGCTGAGAAGGAAAGAGAAAGAGAAGAAAGACAAGCTGAAAAGGAAAGAGAAGAAAAACAAGCTGAAAGGGAAGAAAAACAAGCTGAGAAAGAGAGAGAAGAAAGACAAGCACAAGCTGAGAGGGAGAAAGAGATCAAGCTGACAGAAATTGCAGCTAAAGGTAAACCCTCAGACATACCCTCACATGATCCTGTTTCCAGACCTAGTCTACCACCATACAAGGATGAAGAGGACATTGCCACCTACTTAACTAGGTTTGAGTGTGTGGCCGAGATGCTGGTTTTACCCAGAGATACCTTTGCCGTTCGTCTGGGTTGCCTTCTTACTGGTAAAGCTGCCGAACTCTACACGTCCCTTCCGTCATCCACCACTGAGGATTACGAGTTACTGAAGCAAGCCTTGTTAACAGGCTTCAGTAAAACTCCAGATGGCTACCGGGTGGATTTCAGATCAAACAAGATTAGAGTAGGACAGAACTACCATCAGTTCGTTACCCAGTTATCGAGGATGTTTGATTCTTAGATTGAGTCTTCCTCTGTGGCCAATGTTTATGCTGATTTAAGGGAGTTTATTATCTTTGACCAATTTCTGTCCTCCTTATCAGCAGAAATACGCCTATTCATCAAGGATAGAAGGCCTACCAAGCAGAAGTAAGCAATACAACTAGCGGATGACTGAGCATCCGCCCACAACGCCTATCCTAGGGTCTCTTCCTACAACAACGCTAAAAAAATCTCCCCTCGACTTGCTACTCCACTCCAGTCTCTACCTTCTCCTGGGAGTCAGACTCCCTCAACCGTGACTTGTCACAATTGTGGGGAAGCAGGACATATACGACCACGCTGTCCCAGGAATCCTCGAGCATTCAAGGATGGAACTACTACCACGCCCCCCTATAAGGTTGGATTTTGTTTAGAAGACCATAAAGTGCCTAACTTCTCAGTTACGGGGACTATTAATGGGTCATGGTCTTCCTCTATAATTAGGGATACCGGATGCTCTGGAGTTGTAATTTCTGAGGAAGCCTCAGTTGCTGAATATTTGGGACGCATCGACGAATTTCCTGTCGTTAAGTATTACTTACGATGCCCATTATACACTGGTTGGACAGATGCTGTAAGGGCCCCAATTAAATTTGCTAGTGCTCTAGTTGGGAATATTCCCGGGGTACAAGATCCTGATAGTCCTGATTCTCTACTCACTAATGACAACGATCTTTTCCATAGTGACCATGACCAAGCCACCACCGACGTTTCTTCCCTACAAGATCCTTTGTTGCCTCCTGATGACTCGCTTTCGCCCGGAACTTCCCTCTCCTCTCAAGACAAGGACAACCTCCCTTCTAGATGTCCGCATCTACCACCAGTTGAGTCCTCAACTACTCAAGTGTGTGCTGTGGAGACCAGAGCCGGTCGATCTGAACGGATCCACCCTCTAGTTCTGCCTAAGCTCCGTCCTTTGACTGTAATCCCTGATGAGTTTCGTCAACTTCAGGAATCCTGTCCTTCCTTGACGTGTTTATAATCTAAAGCTACCACTCAAGAAGTTGAGAAGGCTCGGGATGGTGCCACATACCAACTCATACATGAAGACGGCCTCCTGTACCGAAAATGTCTCTCCTCGGATCACCCTCAAAAGGTAAATGGTTTATTCTTGGTTGTTCCCAGCGATTGCCGTCCCGTCATCCTACGTGTTGTTCACGAAGGTCCTTTGGCTGGACATTTCTCCCACCGGAAGACCCAGATGAAGGTATTGCAAGACTTTTATTGGCCAGGGATGTGTGCAGACATCCGGGATTACTGCCGTTCCTGCGACAAGTGTCAACGTATGTCAGCTAAGGGAAGGGTACGGCCAGTACCTCTTCAACCGTTACCTATCGTAACTGAACCCTTCTCCAGAGTTGCCATTGACTTGGTAGGTCCCTTGTCTCCACCGTCTTCTGAAGAGCACCGTCACCTTGTAACTTGCATTGATTTCTTCACTGGTTTTTCTCTTAATTACTACTACTACTACTACTACTACTATTACTATTATTATTACTACTGCTACTACTACAATTATTACTACTACTTTTATTATTATTTTTTTTATTATTACTACTGCCACTACCATCACATCCATCTCCAGCACTACTACCAAGAAGAGGTTGAGCAGACGTTGAGTCAAGGAATCATCCAATCTTCAACCTCTCCACACTGCTCTCCGGTTATCATGGTCAGGAAGTCCGACGGTACGTATCGGATGACCATTGATTACAGGTTACTCAACTCCGTTACTATTTTCCATGCTGAACCATCCTGCAGTATTGAGACAGAGCTGCATAAGTTCGTTGGTGCTGAGTTCTTCTCAGAGCTAGATTTGAGTAAGGCATATTACCAGGTTCCACTTTCTGCCAAGGCTCGAAGCTTCACTGCGTTTCCAACTCACAAGGGCCTGATGGAATTTACTCGGATGCCTTTTGGTCTCGTTACGGCCTGTGCCACTTATATTCGCTTAATGAGGATTGTGATTGCTGGCTTGGTCAATGTTTCATTTTATTTTGATAATATTTTTGTGTATTCATCTGATTGGCCCACTCACATCTCTGCCCTCAAGTCTGTTTTATATAGACTACAACAGAACGGTCTGACTGTCAAGCTTAAAAAGTGCCGGTTTGGAGCAGAGTCCATCAACTATCTGGGATTTGTTTTGTCACGCGACCATCTTCAACCACAAGTTGGCAAGTTGACTGCCATCACCTCCATGACTCCTCCTACCACCAAGAAGTTACTCCGGAGTTTCCTAGGTTTGATATACTTTTACAAAGCTTTCATTCCTCAGGCCTCTGAGCTTACCGGCCCCCTCTCTGACTTGTTGAAGAAGCCGGTACGGGATCCCCTCCAGTGGACTGAAGATCTGCATGAACAGTTCAAGCTGCTGAAGCAAGCCTTGACTTCGGGACCTATTCTCCGTCTTCCGGACCCCAGCCAGACTTTCGTCCTGCGTACCGATGCTTCAAACTATGGATTAGGTGCTGTACTCCTACAGTACCATGATGATCGTCCACATCCCATCTCTTACGCCAGCCGGAAACTACTTGATCGGGAACGACGATACTCTACCATCGAGAGGGAATGCCTGGCCATCGTGTTCGGTATTCATAGGTTTGACTTCTATCTTCGAGGTAAGGAATTTATCCTTGAAGTAGACCACAAGCCTCTAATATACCTTGAGAAATTTAAAGGTAAAAATGATAGAGTACTACGATGGGCTTTAAGTCTTCAACTATATAAATTTAAGGTTGTTCATGTTGCCGGGACAGACAACATTGGAGCCGACCTCAGCCGGCAATACCTCTTCTTTATTTGTTTTCCTGCACTCCAGTCTTTTACAAGTTTTGTTTCCTGCACTCAAGTCTATTATAAGTTTGTTTATGTTTCCTGGTCAGCTGCAGTTCTTCGACATCAGCTGTGCAGCAGATGTTTTAGTGGGGGCATGTGTGAGGAACTGCACCTGCCTCGTCTCCCCCTAATTAGTGGTTGAACTACCACTCTAGTCTGCCGGCGCTGGTTCACCTCTCCAACTGCTTGTTCACCGGCTTCCCCGCCACTACCCCACCCCCTTCTCCAGGGGTAGGGGGGTAGTCTAACCGAGCCAAGCTCCACGCCACCGGCTTGGAGAAGGACAGAACGCCTCAGCTCTCTCACCTGAAAACACCTCACCACCTGCTGCTGGTTCTCAACATTCCGAAGGCATTTCTGGAGACTTGGGCTCCCTTCCAGTGTGCCCTTCAACTGTACCTACACCATTCGACCCTCCCTGCTGTCTGAGGTGCAATCTACGTTGCCGAGTGTTGCTGCCACGCATCTCACCCTCCAGACAGCTGTACAGGGAGTTATTTGGGTTCCATACCCCTGCTCTGGTAATTGTTTACGAGCAGATGGTCGTTGGTGATTTATTTTGGCTTTTAGCCTACTGTTTGCTATTTTTGTGTGTGTAAATATATTCAGGGTATCATACTCCATGATTTTTCTTCCCCACAACTCTATAGAAGCATAATATTAATTGGTAGTCACCTCGGCCCTGACACCCACTATCACTGAAGAGAAATGTATATAATCAGTACATTCTACCAGTTCTAGGATATGGGTCAGAAACCTAAATTTATACGAAAACTCTGGAAAGATTACTTTAGAGTGCCCAAAAGTGAATGAAGAGATTAATGCTTGGTATGAAATGGAAAAATAGGAAAAGAGCATCATGGATTAAGGAGCAGGCCAAAGTTAAAGTCTTCTTCACCACGATAAAAAGAAAAAAAGTGGACATGCAATGGACATATGGAGTGTTAAAGCAACATAATGGTAACCCAGGGATGGTAAAACAAGGCAAGGCAAACCAAAAACTAGATGGAGTGATACGAGAGGAAAAATTTGGTTGGAGCAACCTGGAATAGACAAGCAGCTGCTAAAGATGAGTGGAAAAAGTTGATAGCTGCCTTTTACCTGAAAAAGACCAATAAAGGCTGATGATGATTATTACTATTTTCAAGTGATTTTTAGAATGGTAATTTTAAGGTGAGCATTTTGTCTTGCACCTATGGCGCCGATAGGCTTGATGGAGGCGTTGAATGGTAGGCCCCCACCCGTTAATACAGCAGGTTACATATTTTTAAGTGACGCCTTGTTTCTTGCATGCAAGAAAGAAAGTGTTTCCGTAACATCTATGTATATTTATCCCTAAATGTTAAATTCAGCATGATAGCTAGTCGACGTTTATTTTACTTCAAAGTAAGCTTTTTCATTTGATCTGTTTATACATTTTTAACATAGAGCAGCATAGTGATTTAGCAATTGTTAATTATAATTATCATAAATCATGTAATATGCCTGATTAAATAATCAGCATTAATAACAATATTTAAACTCATATAAAAAAAAATCTTAAATCTGAGGTGATAATCCTTTCTCATGTGTAAAGCTGAGAATTTCATTCTAACTGAACCATTGGTAGAGTTCTTGGAAGACATAACTCATCCAAAATGAGACATCCTTAATACTACATGAAAAGTCTGATTCCTTACCATTATAGGGCAAAGAGGTGTCATGTGGTCATACAACACACAAGCCTCATCAATATTACAGGCCTGTAAGG
>JAPQNM010000034.1:2244695-2247195 GCA_029783475.1 Metacarcinus magister
AACTCTGGAACTCTCTTCCTTTGTCTGTTTTTCCACTTGCCTATGACTTAAACTCTTTCAAAAGAGGAGTGTCAAGACACCTCTAATGTTAACTGGATCTCCACCCCTTGCTTCCATTCTCCTACTGTCCTCTTTACAGGGTCTGGCCACAAGCGGGATTTTTTTATTACTTGTTTTCGTTTTCCCTTAGCCAGTACCCTTTTAATGTAAAATATATATATATATATATATATATATATATATATATATATATATTCATCCTTTACCCGTGGCGCAGGTAGGCTTAATGGAGGCCTTAGATGGTTGGCCTCCACCCGTTAGTAGAGCGGGTTAGATTTTTTTCTTAAAGTGACGCCTTGTTTCACATAGAGAGGCTCATGCTGCCAGCGGAAGCTCCTCGAGCATATAGCATATTGTATCATTTGCATGATATTGTCTATTTTAAATGAGGCGTGGGTCTTATTATTAATTTTGGAAATGTGAAATTATTTATTGGTTCCTTTTTGGTGCACTTTTGGAGATGAGTTTGTTTTCCGTTTTCTGTGTCATTCACGCCAAGGCAAGCTGCCGAAAGGGCATTTGTGTTGGGAGCTGCTGAGATGTAACATTTTGTATTTGTTCGCCTTCCTACATGTTATGTTTATATTTATATAGAGTTGTGATTAGTAGGTTAGGAAATGTTAACCCTGAATTGATATACATTTATAAGTGATATTTTGGTTTATGTTCTCTGGTCTCTGTGTTATAGTATTTAGAATGTTGGGTTTTCAGAAGCAGTGCATTGGTGTTTGTTTGGTATTGACAACTTGGCATGATACTACACTACTGGGTGTCAAGGCTTGCGACGGTGTGGCCATTTGAAATGAGTGACTTTGCTTTCTTTGTTTAGAATAGCTTGCAGTGTGACGTGTTAGGTGGAATTATTAATATAAGTTTGATTTACAAAGGAAGGACAGGCAGCAACAGCCCTATTGGGCCTAACGAGGCTGTCTGTATAGCTACACTAGTACCAAATATCTATTTGATAGAGACAAAGGGACAGCAAGTGGAAGGTTCCTCCCCACCTACCATTCCCTCCACCCGAAGCTGGTCGGAAGTGGAAGTGATACCATGTAGTATGGACAACATGAGCCTATCAATAAGAAGAAACAAGGCGTCACTTAAAAAATCTTATCCGCGCTACTAACGGGCGGAGGCCAACCATCTAAGGTCTCGTTGAAGCCTACCGGCGCCACGGGTAAAAGATTAAAAATAGATAAATAAATAAAAAACTGCGCTATTACTAAAAAAACATATATATATAATACGAACAAAAAATACGCAGGAATAAAATACTCAACATGGTGAATAGATGCTAAGTGCCTATCGAGTTTCTTCTTAAATGATTCAATTGTGATACTGTTAACTATTTTTGCTGGGAGAGAATTCCAAATATTCATGATTCTATTGAAGAAAATGTGCTTCGCTTCGCTTCGGTACGGATGTGAGGCTGATTGATTATCTCCTTTTTAATAGGGGTAACATTTGCTAATTTCCAAATGTCGGGGACTATTCCAGAATTTAAAGATTTATTGAATAGTATTGCAAGAGGTTTGCTGATTTGATAGTTTGCCTCTTTTAAGACTCTCGGTGCAATACAATCAGGACCAGGAGTTTTATTTACTTTAATCTTATCGAGTGCCTTAGTTACAGTATCCTCAGTAAAGTCACAATCACTTAAACTCTTAAAGGAATTATGTTAGGTTGAGCTGGGGTTATTTCCTGGGTTTCATAGGTGTCTTCAACGGTAAAAACGGATCCAAACTAATCATTCAGTACTTCGACCATTTTTTATTCTGTATTTGTTACTTTGCCGTTTTCTAAGTGGAGTGGGCCAATATTTGTTGGAATAACTTTTTTTATTATGTACGTAGATGTAAAATTCTTTGGAGTTGGATTATGTTTTTATTTGCAATATATATTTTAAGATTTTTTTTACTACGTCCAATAAACTTTTTTGTTTCGCGTCTTAGTCTTTCATTTTCTATCTTATCGTTTTCGTTTTGTGATAATAAATATTTTTTGTGTACGTGTTTTTTATATAATAAACCTTTCTCAATTTGTCTATTCTACCACTTTCGTTCGTTATTTTTACGTGGAAGTCCCTTACAAACTGGAATGCATATCTTAACAACTCCATTTAAAATGTTATAGAATTTTTCCAACGATTTACTTACATCGGTTTCATTCGCTATTACGCCCCAATCAGTATATCTGCTAACACTTTTCTCAAATTTTCAGTTACCTATGCGATATATAAAGATAAGTTCTTCGTTTACATTTTCTATGTAAACTTCGAGGTATATATTAAATAAGAAAATTCTATGGTCGCTGGTGCTGAATTCAGGGCCCATATTAACGTTACTTACTAGACCGTCATATGTTGAAAATATAAGGTCTAGTATATTGTCACCTCTCGTGGGTTTGTTTACGTGATGACTAAACCACCCTCTAACAAATC
>JAPQNM010000034.1:2254695-2257195 GCA_029783475.1 Metacarcinus magister
TTGGCGAAGACTGAGGTCCTGTAACGTGGTGGAGGTCCACGTGGGGAAAACAAAGGTATGTGTTTTGGTTGGTGGTAGGAAGTGAGGTATACTGGTTGGGGTATAGGCTGGTTGGAGTGGTATACTGGTTGGAGTTGTGATGAGTAGGAAGTGAGGTATAGGGTGGTAGGAAATTGGTTGGAGTTGTGAGTGGTTGGAGATTGGTAGGAAGTGGTATACTTTGGTTGGAGTTGTGACTGGTTGGAATTGTATAATGGTTGGAGTTGTATACTGGTTGGAGATTGGTAGGAAGTGAGGTATACATTGGTTGGAGTAGTGTTTGGTTGGAGTTGTGACTGGTTGGAGTTGGTAACAGAGGAGAGGAGGAGTCCACGTGTTATAAGTATTGTGTATTCTTTGGGTTTCTGTGTTTGGCACTGCATTTCAGCCACATACATATTATTGTGACGGACACACATTGTTATTAAGTGCTCGGGAGATTTGAATTATAATAAATAAATATAAGTTTGTCACTGGCTCTTAGATACCCGTAGACATCTATTAATATAACAGAGAGCAGACGTGACAAAATGGGGGCCTGGCTGGGATGTTAATATTTATCACAGTTGTTGAGACGGTTGTGTTGGGAGCCACAGGAACATCCCAGGAAGAAATAGGCTATTTTAGAGTAGCTTTGAGAGAGCTGCTAAGCGTGAAAAGTGTTGCACGTGGTGAGGAGTGGTAGTAAGAGAGGCAGTGTTTGGTCATCTGCGAGCTATGGGGGTAGAGGTTGATGACTGAGAGATGGAATTATTAATAGGAAATAATTTGGGGTTAAAGAGGCTTCTGATAGAGATGCGTTTGCGTGAGGCAGAAGCGGAAAAGAATAGAGAGAGGGAGAGAGAGAGAGAGAGAATATAGAGGCTGCGATGCGCAGGGAGGAGGATGCGCTGCGTAGGGAGGAGGCTGCAAGGCGCAGGGAAGAAAGGAAGCATGAGTTGGAGATGGCTCGGTTGGGGTTATTTGGGAAGAATGAAGGGCAAGCAGATGATAATAACTTCGTGCGCAGGACAAAACTAATGGTTTGTAGGTTTGGAAAAACGCGCCTAAGCTGTTATAAATGTGGACAAGCAGGGCATTTGTCATACGATTGCAAACAGAGATATGCACCACTTCGCGCTTCAGATTACTGGCGGGAGGAGGCTACTGCCATGTGTGTAGAGTCAAAGAGTGAAGACTCGGTGGCAGAGTTAATAGAGGAGGAAGAGCGCATACTGGGTGAGGGTGGGTTGACCAGGACACCAGTAAAAGTACTGCGAGACACAGGCGCGACACACACCCTGTTGTGGGCGTGCGCAGTGCCTGAGGTAAAGAGTGGGCACACAGATGAAACTCTCGTGGTAAAGGGTGGCGTGGTAGAAACGCCCGTGGTTGATGTCACGTCGCAGGTGCTTGAAAAAAGCAGTCACGTGTCGGTGGGCCTTGTGGAGGACTTACCGGCTAGTAGGGTTGATATTCTGCTTAGAAATGGCGTGGGAGGAGAAGTGCTGGGGTCACCATGTCGGGTGGAAGAAAGTGAAAGCACGTGTGGTATGGAGAACGGGGATATAGTGTACCCAGCGTGTTGTAGCGAGTGGGAAAACACACTCCATACTGGAAAACGGGAAGGGGCTGAGGCTGCAGTGGTAACTCGAGCCATGTCTAAGCAAGACGCTGAGGTGGGTAATGATGCTACTGAGAGCATCCGGGATCTTTTCTTTGAGTTCCCACAGAAAGCAGACCAGCAGGAAGCAGTGAGCAGCCAGGTGGAGGAACAGGAGCTGGGGACGAGAACCAGAGAGGAGGTTGGTGACGCGGAGGAACAGGAGCTGGAGACGAGAACCAGAGAGGAGGTTGGTGAGGTGGAGGAACAGGAGCTGGAGACGAGAACCAGAGAGGAGGTTGGTGAGGCGGAGGAACAGGAGCTGGGGACGAGAGGCGACCGGAAGGTTGGTGACGGGGAGGCAGCCGCAATGGGGGACGCCCGTGAGCCGAATGTGGGCGCGCACGTGATGGCAGGGCAGACTGAGGAAATGCCCGTCACATGGGTTGAGATGACTGGGGCACAGCGTCAGGACCCTGACTTGTGTGTTCTGTACCACAAGGCGCTGGCGAGCGAGGAGGTGAGGAACGAGGCGTCATGGTTCTACCTGGACCAGGAACTGCTCAAAAGGAAGTGGAGGAGACCTGAAGCACCTTCAGAACGCACGAGGACGTTGTGACACTAAGAGGACAGGTGACAGTATTTGGTCGTATTTTTTTTATGGCCTGGTATGTTGGCCTGTATAGTATATTTTTATAAGATTGTAAAAAAAGGATGTTGGTTATGCAGAGATAGGAAGGCAGTGGAGACAGTTTCAGCCAGAGGAACTTGTCTTGTTATTTAACCCAATTGATTGTCGGCCTTTGCATGCTAGGTATGAGGGACCCTTTGTCATTGGTGAAAAAAATTTGAGGGCAAATAACTATGTACTATCCACCC
>JAPQNM010000034.1:2269695-2274695 GCA_029783475.1 Metacarcinus magister
AGAGATAAATAGATAGATAGATAGATAGATAGATAGATAGAGAGAGAGAGAGAGAGAGAGAGAGAGAGAGAGAGAGAGAGAGAGAGAGAGAGAGAGAGAGAGAGAGAGAGAGAGAGAGAGAGAGAGAGAGAGAGAGAGAGAGAGAGAGAGAGAGAGAGAGAGAGAGAGAGAGAGAGAATGAAAGTATTGTATAGAATTACATAAATGTGGTTACTCCTTAACCTAAAGTAGAAACTATCTAAAAAGAACGCATTAGAGAATCTTAGTCTTAGTCAACAATACACATGGCCCAGCATCCAGCAATTCGCTGGTTGGTTTTGCCCAGCGGTGTCTGTATTAGATGAGATGTTAGTTTAGTTTGTTTTTAAATTAATCTACACCAGCGGCCTGCTGGTGTAGTATATATATATATATATATATATATATATATATATATATATATATATATATATATATATATATATATATATATATATATATATATATATATATATATATATATATATATATATATATATATATATATATATATATATACCAGCGGCCCGCTGGTGTAGTGGTTAGCACGCTCGGCTCGCAACCGAGATGTTCTGGGTTCGAATCCCAGGTCGGGTCTTAAAACGCTGTAACCTCTGCTCACCTAGCAGTACAATAGGTACGGGAGTAAACCGAGGGTTTGTGTTCTTGCAATTCCAGCAGGTGGAAATCCTATCCTCTTGTGTGTGTGTGTGTGTGTTCAGGACCATAATGGAAATAAGTCTACGGACTTTCTTGTGTTATCCTGGGAAGTATATCTTTCTAAATACATACATACACACACCATGGACACCATGGTATGTGAGCCCCAAACACTCAACACCTTGCAAAAGCCATTACCAAACCCCATAATTTTCTCCCATCCCCATTAATACACAGAGACAGGTGTGACTCCCCTGTACCTCTGACCTGACTAACCCTCCACCCTTCACTACCAGTACTAACACTCGCAGGTCTGCCTCATCATCATCCTCCAGTTACACTCCATTTCCCTCAGTTTCTGTTTCCTCCCCTTCTCACCTTTCATCACTTCCCATTTCACCATTTTCCTCTCCTTCATCCCATCCACTTTCTCCTACTCCCTCACCACCACCACCGTCACCCACACCACCAGTTCCACACCATAACCACACTTCTCTCAGATTATTAACAGTCAATGTTCGCAGTATCAAAAACTAAATAGCCCAATTACACCACCTCATAACAACTCACAACCCAGATATCATAGTAGGGACTGAGACTTGGTTCACCCCGGACATTGGCAGTAGTGAACTTTTCCCACCCCCCTTTAGTATGACAGTTTTCCGTAAGGACCGCCCGACAGACCTTGCCAAGGGTGACGGTGTTGTCATCGCCACCAAACCGGGTGTTTGTATAAGGCATAGGTCAGACCTCGACACAGACCGTGAAATCACCTGAGTATAACTACAAACCTTCAACTGTGAATCTCTTCTTATTGCTGCTTTTTACAGACCACCTTCTACTAGTACTGACTACCTACACAATCTTCAACTTTCTCTTTCACGCATACAAACAGACAAACACATTTGGATTACAGGTGATTTAAATTTTCCCGACATTGACTAGACTACTGTCATTTTACCCTCCCGATGCAGACGCCCTATAATCCTCCACACAAACAGACGCCAACTACACGACACATTCATTGATATCATTGATACATTTTCACTCGCACAAAAAGTACTTCAGATTACATACAATAACACGCCCCGCTGGCCACGGTGACTCTGTAAATGCGCATACCACATCACACATCCTTGATGTCTAGCGCTCAGGTGAGCGAGCCTAGGGTCCCAGGTTCGAATCTCCAATATTCGCTGACCACTTTTCATTCTTTGATATCACCGCCGAGTGGCCAAAGACTACCCACATTGCTGCTATACTGTCCTCAGACGGGACTTACAACGTTATATGCATCTGAGGCTGTAGCAGCGATTAGCCTCGCACGTTCTCAACATATTCAAGAGAGAACGTAAACATTTGAGGCGTCACTATAAAAATCTGATAACCTACGTCAAATAACAGGCGAAGCAAGTCCATCTGTGCCTCCATAAGCCTACTGGCGCCAACGGTTAATGATATAGAAAACAACAACAACAACAACAACAACAACAACAACATCACATGCACTCAAGTAGTCCCAGGACTCAGTGACCATGACATACTTTTTATTGACGCTGACCTCAGACCGACAAGACAAAAACTGCGACCCAGATGAGTTTTCCTTTATTCAAGGGCTGACATAATACAAAATCAAACACGACTTAACCGCTTAGAGTCTTGACTTTTTTTCTACTGACTCTCACACACAACCACTCTCTACTAACTTGGACAACCTGAAACACGTCATTCACTCCACAATGAACAAACACATGCCACAAAAAACATTTTCCAGTAGGCACTCACTTCCCTGGTTTACCCGGGAATTACGCAGACAACATTGCAAGAAACAAAGACTCTACAGATGCGCACAGACATACAACACTCCAAAAAATTGGTCCGTGTATTTGCATCACCAGAAAACATTTGCTAAAAACATATAAATCGTGGAACGCAAACACATAGCTATTACCTTGCAGACAACGTAAGAAATAAAAAAAATTCTTCAAGATGCGCAAACAAGACACTAACACTATCACATCATTAAAAGACAACATCAACACTTTAATCACCACACCAGAACACAAAACACAAATACCTAACACGCACTTCCAATCAGTAAACACACAAGAAGACAATCAAATACCTAGCATGCCAAACAACCCTACGGAATACAGACACTACTGGAAGGACTCGAATCTACCAAGTCTACTGGCCTCAACAATATACCCGCCTTCATCCTTAGAGAATCAAGACAGTCAGTTAGAGGAGGAGAGTTGATGAGACGAAAAGCTTTAGACTCCAGCCCTGTTTAAAAGAGCTGTGTGAGTTGAACCCCCCCAGACATGAGAGCCATACTCCATACATGGGTGGATAAGGCTACTGTACAGAGTAAGTAGCTGGGAGGGAGAGACAAATGGATGCAGACGCCATAGAACACCTAACTTCTTGGCAGCTGATTTAGCAAGAGTAGAGATATGAAATAGCCAGTTAAAGTTTTTAGCAAAGGATAGACCGAGTGTGTTTAATGTGGAGGAGAGGGGAAGTTGAGTGGCATTGTAGAAGAGGGGATAGTTATCTGGAAGGTTATGTCAAGTAGAAATTTAGTTTTTGAGGCATTGAACAGAACCAGGTTTGCTCTGCCCCAATCAGAAACTAGAGAAAGATCAGAAGTTAGGCGTCCTATAGCATTTCACCTTGAATCACTAAATTTTTGTTGGGTTGGGCATCTGTTGTACGACGTTGAAAAATACAAGGTGGTGTCATCAGCATAGGAGTTGATAGGGCATTGAGTCAGATTTAGGAGATCATTGATGAATAATAGAAAGAGAGTGGGTGATAAGACAGAACCCTGAGGAACACCACTGTTGATAGTTTTAGGGGAGGAACAGTGACTGTCAACTACAGCAGCATTAGAACGGTCAGAAAAGAAACTGGAGATGAAGGTACAGAGAGAAGGATAGAATCCGTAGGAGGGAAGTTTAGATATTAAAGATTTATGCCAGACACTATCGAAGGCTTTCGATATGTCAAGGCCGACAGCAACTTATATTCTTTTTAATATAATGATTTGTTATCATTATTATTGTCATTATTATTATTATTATTATTATTATTATTATTTTTATTATTATTATTATTATTATTATTATTATTATTGTTATTATCATTATTATTATTTTTATTATTATTATCATAATTATTATCAATATTATTGATAATAATAATATAATTATCATTAAAACTCTTATTATTTAATTAATATCTGTATTATGATTATTATTATTATCATTATTATTAGTAGCAACAATATTATTATTATCATTATTATTATCTTTGTTATTATTATTATTATCTCTATCAATATTACTACTATTATCATTATTATCATTATTATTATTATTATTAATATTAATATCATTATTACTATTATTATTATTATTATCATTATTACATATATATTAATGCACCAGGTTGTCATTGTATTGCAAGGGTATAGACAAGAAAATAAGATGCTACATACATTAATACTTACGCATATAGTCTTCTCTTTTAGCTCCTTGGATAATGATGATAATGATGATAATGATAATGATGATTATAATAATGAAAATAATTATGATGTAAATGTAAAAACTCACAACGGATTTGCTTCCTTAGTTTCACGTAACTGCTGCAAAAGCTCAGAGCTTCGAAGACATACTTCAGCTTTTCGATTTTTGTGGTCCAGTTTTATAATCATGTACTCGATCTGAAATGCAAAACAGAACATTATATTTCTTTCAACATTACAAAAACATTTCCAATAAATTTGAATAACTCGTCCAATATAGACAAATTTAGCATAATCAAGCAATACATTAATGCAATGCCGAATTGTATATAAGATTTGTAATGGAAGTTAAGATCAATTTAACAGTTAGCAAGCAATGGAAGCCACGCAGACCTAGGCCTTGGAACGGTGGGTGGAGAGCAAAAATAGAAAGCTGAAGTGTGATCACATTGGCTCCAAATCGTGGTGGTGTAAAGGACACCCAAGGGGAGGCAAACGAGTCCATTATTCCTCCCGTCCTAAGGGAAGATGGCTGCACACTCTCAACAACCAGGAAAAAGGTGGACCTCCTAGCCTGTCAGTTTTGATAAATGGCCGTCCTGGATCCTATTAGGCCTCCCCCATCACTCCCTGTGATGTCAGGTGCCAGGCTGACCTCACTCGCAATATCTGAGAAGGAAGTTCGAGCTACCCTCTCTGCACTTGAGAAAACGAGAGCTGTGAGTCATGCTGGGGTGAGTCCTCGTGTTCTATAGAGGTGCTCTAGTGAGCTGGCTCGCCCCTTACCATC
>JAPQNM010000034.1:2279695-2284695 GCA_029783475.1 Metacarcinus magister
ATGTCCCTGTTTTACAACAGCCTATTCTTGAACAATTCATTATTATACTCTCATTACTCATCTAAAAAAAAATCACCATTATTTCTCCGGAATTTGATAATGCTTTTTTTTTCCTATTTAGTTATTGATAGACTATTGTATTTTCTTAGTGTCCAGTGTTTATCTCATATTCAGTGCATATGTTATCCCCTTTAATACAACACAACTTTGCAATTACACAAACTGCAATATTGTACTGACCAACTCTTTTTATTAACTAGCCAATATGGGGGAGTAAAAGTTTCTTTCAAAATGATACAGTGTACTGTACATACATCTTTTATTTCATAATACAGTATATCCTTAGAAAAGTATTAAATTAATATGTGTACTTGCAGTACTTCTAGTTAATTGAAAAGCTGTCGTTGTCTTACAATATGATTATATCACATCAATATATTTGTAGATTTACATGCACTTAAAACTAATACCCTGCTGGGTAAATATAAGAAATAAGAAAAGTGAGTGTAGATGCTATTTTGTATTGTGGTCACACGTACGTAAATATAAGCTTTTGTTTCCTTATCACAGCTAATTTTATCACGAATTCTGTTAAAGAAACAAATTTTCCTCTCGTTAGGATCTTCAGCCCTCTGATAATATCGTAGAAGACGGAAAAAACACAAATTTCCATTGAATAAAAACAAGCGTCCCCAGCCCACACAAGAAGTGGGAGATAGATAATGCACTTATAATTACTATAAACGTTATTTATCTATTACTTATCAGACTGCTAACCTTCCCAAACACTACACAAGTTCTTATAAGTTGATATAGTACTGTAGTAATATAATAAAATACCTAAAACACTTAGATAACACACCTAAAACACCCACACGCTGTGTTGTTGACTCCGCTGTGACTCCCGCGTGACGTCATAGGTTCCAATACTCCCTCAGTGGGTTTACTTGTTATTATAGTGTATAAACTTTGAGAGACAGTGCATTGTGATGGCTTCCGTGGAACGTCAATCTCCTCTGCGTCTTCTCTTAGCTTGGAAAGACTCTTGAATGTAAGTGTTGATGGAAAGAATCCTGAGTCTACCTCCCCTCTCTTTCCCCTCCTTTCTGTGTGAGGCTAATTCCAGCACTTTCAGTTCTTCACTAGTCGAATAACTCCTCATCACCGGTTTGATCTCGTGGCAAGTGACATCTCCTTCACTCATTAACCTGATACTGCCTCTGCTCGTTCACAAGAGAGTGGTTTAAGAGGAGGCATCCTAACATATAGCTGAATCCCAGTGAGAAGGTGGCGTTGCAACACGCTTCACCTCCCAGGGTCATTATCTATCCCTTTTTTAGTTTTCTAAGCCTGGAAAAACTTCGACCAAAAATCTCATTCCATCACTACTATTTCTTAGCGGGTACTGGCAGGCACCATTGCCTTGGTGGCCCTCAGTGGCCCTCTAGAATGCCGATGAGCATGCCTTGACGCGGGACTGCGTGCGTTTCTTGCAGTCGGTAAGACGTACAATTGGTATGTAATGAGGTGCTGTATTTGTATTTCTAGAGTTTCTGAAGACCGCTTCTGCAAACGTTGGTCTTGGCTGACGGAAGGCAGACATGGAAGCTGTCAATCACTTGCTAAAATATGATGAGCTTTACTCAAAACTGTAATACTGTTTATGCTCTAGAAGATTCACTTACCTCGTCACCCCATTTCAGGCAGTCCCCTTGGCGGTCCTTCATTTGGTGGTAGTGGTTAATAAATTGCTGGATACCGCTTTCTTTCACGTGTTCTGCATACCGCTTGGTCTGTGGCCAGGAAAGCGGTGTGCCCTTAGACAAAAGCCACATTGTATCCATCTAGCCAGCTGCAAACTTGGCCCATGCAACTCCAGCTCTGTTAAACTCGTTCCCCGCTTATAGTGATGCGTAGTCTTGAAAGCTTAGAGAAAAGAGAGATTCGTAGGATCAATTTCAGTTTTGCTTCCTGATTGACTTCCTGAGTGAATAGTATAAATACCGTTGTATTACAAACAAAGATATAACTTTGTTAAATAATTATATCGACATTGCACTCAATTTATGATAATAATAAACAATTTAATCATGAAAAGCATAAAATTGTGTGTAAATGCCTTTGTATAATTGAACAATGTATGTAATTATTGAGTATTGATTTCTAAAGCCCCGATTGTATTCATACTGCATGTAAAGTACACACGTGGTTTTAACAACCCCGCCTTCAACCCGAAAAAGCGTGGGTTCGAACCCAGCTCAGGTCGCTAAGGATTCTTCACTGACAGGGAGCGGTTACTGTTCCCCTTGAGCAAGAGATGGGCTCAGCCTTACCCGGTAATGGCTGACGAGTCCCGTGCGTGAACCTCCAGACCATGGTGAATAATATACCGACACAAAAAAAAAATATTGCAGTTGCCGCAGAGACTATTTACTAAGATTTATGTGCTTATGTGATTTTTTTTTCACTGTTAATTATGTGGGTGTTATTGATCCCAGGTTTACTTCCCAAATCTTAAAAAAATTACATGGATAGGGAAGGTCAGTTGAAGAAAATGGTCTACCACCGATGTGCAGAGGCTCTGATAAGAGAGTGGGAATTCATATTATGTGCTGCACCATAATTACTTTTCCAATAGTGTTACATAACCAGTGACATGCCGAGGGGAGACATTGGGTCACATGCCCCTGGGAAGAGTGTGTTAAGGCACCCTTCTCCTTCATGAGGTGCAAATCCACTTCATATTGAATACTCATATATACGACCTATTTAAAGACTCTGACGCCTCGCTCCCTCTAAGAACGTTTCCTAACATTATCTAACAACTAGTACAAAAGAAAAAAATAGACAGCAACAGTCCTACTGGACCTAACGAGGCTGTTCGTTTGGCTATACTCTACTACTATAATACCTACTTGATAGAGACTAAAGGACAGCAAAGTGGAAGGCTCCTTCCCTTCAACCCTTCCTTCCAGCCGAAACTGGCCGGAAGAGGAATTGATACCACGTATGGACAAACGAGCATGGAATTTGTATAGGAAAATAAGATAACAGTTGTAATCTACGCTTATTACAACCACACAAAAAATTACACAGGATTGAAATAGTCAATTTGGTGAACTGATTCTAATTGCTTATTTAGTTTTTTTCTAAAATTATTCAATAATGTTACTATTGCTGTTTGTGCTGTTAAAAACTTTCTTAATAATCACAATTTTATTAAAGAAAAAATGCTTAGCTTCGTTCAATGTAAAACGCTTATCAATGATCTACAAGCCATTGTTACGAGTTTATGATAATATTGTCAGAGCCATCAAAACATTTTAAATACATTAATTAGGTTCTCTTGTAGCCTACGTTTCTATAAACTGAATAAGTTAAGCTCCTTTAGTCGTTTTTGTAAGGCTTGTTTCGTAATCTATGAATAATTTTATTAACTTTTCCAGATTATCAATATATTTTGTATAGTATTGTGACCATAACTGAATACATTATTCTAGATGAGGGCGTACAAGTGCATTAAATAGTGTAAAGATTTTTCCAGATTTATACTAGAAAGTCCTTCCGAAGAAGCCGACTTGTTTGTCTTTACAAAGTCTGAAAAGTGTTTACTGAGTTTAAGGTTTCAACTAATAGTTACCCCTAAGTCTTTTTCAGGGTTAACTTTGGAGAGCTCAGAGATATTCATTGTATATTTTGTGGGATGATTATTGTTTTCGATATGCAATGTTTTACATTAATCAACATTAAATTTAATCTGCCCCTTATCTGACTAATTGACTAAGTTGTCGAGGTTGGATTGCAATTGTATTTTTCGGCAGTTTTAATTATCATACGTTTATGACAATGCGCTGTTTTCTCTCGGAAAGCCAGTCTTCGAGCAACTTTCCAGCGATTCTTTAAGTAATTCTTTTCGCAATTGTTCATGTCGAAAGTTTTTGAAAGTCAAGATAAATGATATCTCCCGCTTTTGTCTCGCCATAAATGTGTGTCACCAAAATAGAGAGAGTAGTTGTTTGGAAGGTCAAGTAAGATAAGAAATTAGGCGTTCTACAGCGTCTCCACGTGAGTCATTTACCTGTTTCTAGTTTGGGCGTCTGGAGAAAGATGTGAAGTGCAAAGTAGATTCATCAGCATATGAGTGGATAGGATACTGAGTGAGATTGAGAAAGTCATTGATGAATAATGAGTGGGTGATAGGACAGAACCCTGTGGAACACCACTATTGATAGGTTTAGGGGAAGAACAATGACCGTCTACCACAGCTGTAATATAATGGTCAGAAAGGAATTTAGAGATGAAGGAGAAGAGAGAAGGATAAAAACCGGAAAAGGGAGGTTTATAAATCAAACCCTTGTGCCAAACTCTATCAAAAGCTTTTGATGTCTTGGGCAACCGCAAAAGTTTCACCGAAGCCCACCAAGAGATGACCAAGAGTCAGTAAGGAAAGCCAGAAGATCGCCAGTAGAGCGTCCAGATTGGAAGCCATACCGACGACCAGATAGAAAGTTGTGAACGGATCGATGCCTCTGAATCTTCCTGATAAGGAGAGACTCAAAGACTTTAGAAAGGCAGGAAATCAAAACAATAAAACGTTAGTTCGAGGGATTGGAGAGTTCACCCTTCTTTGGAACAGGTTGTATGTAGGCATTCTTCTAGCAAGAAGGATAGATGGAAGTTTATAGACTGAGACGGAAAGGCTTGGCCAGGCAAGGTGCGAGCACGAAAACATAGATTTTGAGACCAATAGGAGCGACTCAATCAGGACCTTACACCTTTCGAGGGTTAAGGCCAGCGAGGGCATGACAAACATCATTACTAAGGATTTGAATACTGGGCATGAAGTACTCAGAGTGTGGTGGAGAAAGAGGAACAAACCCAAAATTATTCAATGTAGAGTTGTTAGCAAAAATTTGAGCAAAGAGTTCAGCCTTAGAGACAGATGAGACGGCAGGGGTGCCACCTCAAGAGCCTAGGATTTTCTAAGTCCGACCTCGACC
>JAPQNM010000034.1:2290025-2300176 GCA_029783475.1 Metacarcinus magister
CACCATCACCTACAGGCAGCGAGCGTGAGACACCTTCTCCACGCAGAGAGACGCCTGGTCAAAGACACCAGACGAACCACCAGGACCAACATCATCCACAGACCACCTGGTGAAGGCGTCATTCATGCTTCGAGCACCACCTGTGGAGCCAAAGTCTTTGCCAACCCCAGCAGGGTTTTCCATGCCTCCACCAGTCACCCCTCGATAAGTACATCATCGAGGTGAGAACACGGTCACTGGGCAATGGGTCAGCCCTAATAGTTGCAGTGTGGGAGCACACATCCCCAAATCCGCAGACCTAGAGAACCCACCTTCTCACTAGGGAATGGGAATAACTTGCAGAGGGCTGACGCGTGACGGTGAAGACTACAATACGTCAGGTGGGGCTGCGCGGCGACGCTACATAGAGGAGATCCGGATGGTTTCAAGTGCGTCGGGACGGAGAGGTGAGTGAAATCACCTGGCATTCCACAACGCTGCCTCCCAGGTCACACCACCGCAAGTGGATACGACTCAAGGTTAGCTGGCCCATACCTACCAAGGTAGCCTTTACCAAATTGTATACTGGCACGGCCTTTCCTGGCCTCCCTATGCTACGCGGTCCTGGGTGGCTAAGATAGGACACTCCATCAACACCTGCAGTCACCAGGGCGTTGTTCACTGTGCAGCGGACCACATCCTTTCTAACTTGATGAAAACACCTGCACAGACCGTATCACTGTGTCCAGTGTGGGGGGTCACATGGTCCTCGATCTATCCACTGCCGTCACAACCGGGACGCTGCAGCAGCTGTAGCAGCACCCTCGCAACGTGATAGGATTATCCTTCACGAGATAAACAAACAACTCAGGGAACTACAGCTGCCCCAAAACCTAGCTTCTCGCAGGCCTACCACCACCACACCCAAGCCAGCAACATCCACATCATCACCTGCTAGAACAGTCGCATCAGGGATCTCGTTCGCCTCAGTACCACAGAGACAGGTACAACACCTAATGACTCTCCAGGAAGAGGAAATGACTCATATCAGACGCACCCATTGCCCAACCTCTCAGCACGCAAATTGACCACTCACGAAAGCCTTCCTCGTAGGGCAGTCGTGTTACTGCCACGAGCAACCACCCCTCCTGACCTGGACAAAGAGATACACCACTCTGTACCACACGCAGACGTACATCATGCAGCAGGACAACAGCAGCAGACAAGGACGTAAACACACGCACCTCACGCTATATCACATCTCTTATCACCACAACACCTTCAAAGACTCACCTACCACAGAAAACATCCCCTCCTCACATAGAAACTTTCTCTCCGCCTTCTCAGCCTTCTATGGAAATGCTACCACTTTCCAGTAGCGTACTTCAGTTCCTACATTTAACAGCATTGTGGCCACTCTCTCCATTCTCATGTCAACCCTCTTTTCATAAAAGCATTCACCTTCCTACTCTGGAATGCCAGTCTCCCTCAAGAATCCCAAGAACTCCAGTCTTACCTGCGGGACACAACTCCCCTCAGTGGTCGGGCTGTGTGAGACTTGGCGTCACCCCCACCCTCACACTAACCTACCTGGATACTCCATCTACAGGCAGGACCGTCCCCCAGGGACGCGGTGGGGGAGTTCTTCTCGCCCTTCGTGACGAGACAGTCCACTCGTGCCTCACACTTCCACCGTGGCAGGATGGACACCTGGAAATAGTCACTGCCCGGGTAGGCTTACAAAGCGGGTGGCTCACAGTGGCAGTTTGCTACAACCCAGGTGGGAAAGCAACCTACCAGGAACTTGAGCACTATTTTTCCTCCTTCCCACCTCAGTGCTCATCATGGGGGACTTTAATGCTCACCACCAAAGCTGGGACCCTAACCTACCCCCTCACCACAGAAACTCTCCTGGTACTAGTTTATTTCAAATCCTCCTGGACTCTCCCCATCTGTCCCTACTCGCCCACCAGGGACTATCCACCAGATTCCACCCCTACACTGATGCATCCTCAGCCTTGGACTTGTTTCTTGGTGACCCAAGATTCCACAACTCTACCTTCTCCACTGGCCCATACATGGGGAGTAACCACCTCCCTATTTTCGTCTCTCTCCCACAAGCTGCTCCCAGACCTCATCCCGGGTGCCTGCCACGGTGGAAAATAAAATCCTCTGAGTGGTCAAGATACGACGCAGGCCTCACAACTCCTCCCGACTACTCCACTCTTTCCCTGGAGGAGGCAGCCGAGTCATTCAATCAGACTCTGGAGGAAGCGGGTAAGACTGCCTTCCGCCTTATCACCCGTCACACTTTCCACCGCCCAGGGAAGCCATGGTGGAATGAGGACTGTGCCCAGGCAGTACTGGCCCGCCGTAGAGCCTGGAACAAGTGGCGCAGGACTCCAACGACACAGGCAGGCAAAGAATACCGTTGACTGGATGCCATTTGTGCCAAGACCATCTTGCAAGCTAAGAGGAAAGCATGGGGTTCTCACTGCTCATCCCTTTCCTTTTCCTCCTCCACAAAAAGAACATGGAACTTCCTGCACTCCATGGAGGGCAAGAAAACACGTCTCCTTATCCCCCTGCAAGGTCCTAACCAGACCCAAACAACCCTAGATGACCCTCAGAAGGCAGAAGTGCTGGCAGACTATTATAAGTTAAAAATAGGTCTTCCCCCCACCCTCCGCCCACCTGCAGACCTCAACCAAGTCATTATTAATAGTGCCATCGTCTCTCCTGGTGTTCCTGAACTTGCACAACCTTTCACCCCACAGGAACTGACCAAAGCCCTGCAGACGCTCAAAGCTAACAAAGCACCAGGACACGACCACATCCCTTATGAATTCCTCACACACCTCACCCCACAGCTACAAGAAAGCCTCCTATTGATGTACAACACCAGCTGGCTGACAGGGCAATACCCAGCCTGTTGGAAACCATCCACCCTCATTCCCATCCCCAAACCTGGTAAAGATCCCACACTCCCATCAGCATACCGACCAATCGCCCTCCTCTCCTGCATTGGGAAGCTAATGGAGAGACTAGTCACTACCAGACTTACCTGGTGGCTGGAGAAAACACCTGCTAAGGAGGAGCAGTGTGGCTTTCGCCTCCACAGAAGTACCCTTGACGTGCTGGGTCAAATGGAGTACCACATCTGTGACACCTACCACCAGAGACAGGTCATGACAACCCTCTTCGTAGACCTTGGAAGGGGCATTTGACTCAGCACCACACACGGGGATCCTATATAAGCTGGCTAATATGGGCATCACAGGAACCACTCTCACCTGGGTTAAACACTTCCTCACTGCCCGTTCCTTCCAGGTTGCAGTGGGTGCCTCCATGTCTTCTTCACACCACATACAGAGAGGTGTACCACAAGGGTCAACACTCGGCCCACTCCTCTTCAACACACTCCTGTCTGACCTCCACATTCCACTCCACTCACACCTCCTCATCTATGCTGATGATATCACCATCATCAGCAGGGCACCAACACTAACCCAGGCACAGACCCAACTGCAAGAAGCTGCAACAATGCTGGGGGATTGGGTGACCTCCTGGGGCCTCACACCTAGTGTAAGAAAAAGCACACTCATGTGCTTCACCCTGAAAGCACTGCACACCCCACCTCAAGTAACAATGTGCAGCGAGACCGTCCCATACTCCACAACACATACCTTCCTGGGGCTGCGCATGGATGGTCCTCGTCTCTCCTGGGCCAGCCATGTGGAATATCTCCGCACCTCCTGCATCAAAAGGCTTGACATAATGAAGAGGATCGCAGGTATTCGCTGGGGTGCCAACTGTGATCTACTACTCCAGTACTACCTTGCCACCGTCAGACCCAAACTCATGTATGGTAGCAGCATATACGGGTCAGCGGCACCATCTACCCTCACTAAGCTGGATACCATACAAAATAATGCACTCAGGATTTCCATGGGGGCCATGAAATCCTCTCCAATCATCTCCCTCCATGCTGAGAGTGGCATTCTTCCTTGGCCAAACACAGAAGAGAGGTACTATGCCACCACTACCACCGCATCATGAGCCTGCCACTCTCCCATCCACTCAGCAACTCTTTACACCAACTCTGGAGTGACACAGCACACACCATTATGGCATCCTGGAGTCAGACAACCCCTGCTGTGAGTCCTGCAAGCTCATAACATCCTCAGCTTGACTCCACCACCTCCACAGCCCACACACTCTCCTTTACCACCCTGGCTGGACATCTCCCACATGTTTGCCCTGCATATTCCTGGCCTTCCTCCCAAGCAAGCTGCCAGTATCTTAGCAGCTCCCTCTTCCAGCAGCTGGACAAGACACTGTACCTACAACCATCTAAAAATATTTACTGATGCTCCCTATCCCAGCATCCCCTGCTCACATCTGCAGCCTCTATGTGACACTGGCGCCTCGCAGCTCGGATGATGTGCGCAGCTTCCCCGAGACAGACGTGGTGACATGCGACGAGCTTACGCCTCTCCACCAAGCCCTGACACACCTCTGCAACCACCTACACGCTCAGCAAGGCTGGTGGTGTACACAGACTCCCTCTCATCACTCGTCCTCCTCTGCCCGCCCACCCGCCTCATCCACGACCCTCGTTCAGCGAACCAACGCAACAGACCCGCCTCCGCCACCTCACACTGAGGGCTGGAACATCATCTGTCCAGTGGTGTCTTCACACTCAGTTGTGCGAGGTAACGAGGTCGCTGACCAGCTGCCCGGCACATGCATGCCTGTCGATGTAACATAACACCTCTCGTCCTGCTCTCCACGCAAAGTGTCTCATCCCCGGATTTGCCGACTGCCTGGACAACACTCTTCCATGATGTGATGCCCTCCATCACATCGCCATATACCGCAGGATCTCCTCACACAGCCGATGATACGGAAACAAACCAAAAAGCAGTCGATATCCGCGTCCTAGATGTCACCCTCACACACAACACATCACGGCTACACGCGTCCACCGCCTGCGTCTGTCCCTGCACACTGCCCGTGGTGCAGGACACCACTCAGAGACTCTCGACACACTCTCTTTCCTACAGTGTCCGCGCTACCGACTCTCACCGATGTTGTACTCCGCTCCCAACTCTGGCGCTGAACGTCACCACCTTTGGCCTGCCCACTCTGCTGGCAGCATGTCAGCGTGTCCACCCTCACGCACCACGCCGCTGTAATCCGTCTCACCAGCGCTTCTTGGAGAAGACGGGTCAGCTAACCGCACTGTGACACCCTCACAGAGACGTCACCAGGGCTCATATGAATAGCAAGGTCAATAATATATAAGGATTTAAAGTAAGACTTTAAGAAACATAAATATAAATAAAATATAAAAAAAAGGAAATAAGACAACCCCCGGCACCACATTTGTTATATATATTTTCAATGTTGTTAATTAATTTGAAGTTTTTTTGTAATAAATGTTTATATTATTGTTTTATTCATTATATGATGTTTTTGTTTATTTTCATATCGTCTTTTCGTACGCTTTGTTGACATTGTCGTACGTTGGAAATGCTTATTATTATTATTATTATTATTATTATGATTACTATTATTATTATTCAAAAGCATACCCCTGCGTACCGGCTGTATATCTCTTCTCGGTACGTCGTACCACTGCGTACCGGCTTACTTTCACCCCTGGGTGTATAGCAGATTTTATTCCAATTCAAGTATTTGTTCAATGATATGTAAAGTAAGACTTATACTTTATAGAGCTCCTGCATCTGACGTCACACCCAGATTCAGAATGTAAACAACCGCCATGTTTGTAGGCTAGTCACTGTCATAGTGAATATTTATTTGCATTCCAGGCGTGTATATAGACACTGTCATAGTGAATAGTTATTTGCATTACAGTCGTGTATATAGATACTGTCATATATGATAGTTATTTGCATTACAGTCGTGTATATAGACACTGTACAAACTCCATACTATACTGTTGGGATCGTGGGTATAGCCTTTGTATCGGCACCCTTGTACACCTCGCCGAGGCAGGTGCCAGGTCACCACCCCAGAAGGCAGGTCACAACCCCTGGCTTATATCCGGTACCCATTCACTGCTGGATGGACAGGGACATGGGTGTAAGGAGACCGCCCAACGTTTTCCACTCCGCCCGGGGAATAGTTATTTGCATTACAGTCGTGTATATAGACACTGTCATAGTGAATAGTCATTTGCATTACAGTCGTGTATATAGACACTCATAGTGAATAGGTTAGATTACGGTTATGTTAAGGTTAGGTTAAGTTAGGGCAAACATTAGGAAGATAACCCAGTCTGTTTTTTGGACAAAGCAATTTTTTTCTGATAAATTTTGATGTGTTTTGAATTAATCTGATGTTTTTTTTCCCAAGTTAAAAAATGCCACAAAAAAGTCAGATTAATTCAAAACCATCACAATCAATAAGAGAAAAATTGCTTTAAGTAATCTAAAGCAAACCTAATTAAACCTAACCTAACCTAAGCAAACCTAATTAAACCTAACCTAACCTAAGCAAACCTAATTAAACCTAACCTAACCTATTAGGTTGTCTTACGAATCTTTACCTAGTTTAGGTTTGGTTTGGTTACGTTAGGTTAGGTTTAATTAGGTTTGCTAAGGTTAGCTTAGGTTTAATTAGGTTTGCTTAGACTAGGTTAGGTTTAACTAGGTTTGCTTAGCATTACTTAAAGCAATTTTTCTCTTATTGAATGTGATGGTTTTTAATTAATCTGAATTTTTTGTGGCATTATTTACCTTGGGAAAAAATAACTGTAAGGCATAACAAACATCAGATTAATTCAAAACACATCAAAATTTATCAGAAACAAATTGCCTCATCATTGGCTCAAGCTCAATAACGTAGTTATATACTCATAGCTGTAGGCTTGAGGTCGCCATTTTTGACGCTCAATTTAAGTGCTCATATATGGTAACTGGCCCGGTAAAGGTTAAGTGGAATCAGGAGGAAATTTGAGAATGGCACTATTCCAGCTGGGTGCCCTCTGCTTGGAGATAGTGACTATGACTATTGCAGCAAAACTTGGCTACTAACTCCATACCTGCGACCTCAACCTGGCTACCAGTTACATTACAGTAAGTAAGTGATGGAATAACGTGATAATTTTTATAGTCCACTGGTTATTTTTGAATTAACAATTAACAATGATTTTTTTCCCTCTTTAATATGGCCTTAATATTTTGAAGAAACATACTTTAATCTAACCTTATCCAATCAAACCTAACTTAACAAACCTAATGTAACATTAAGGGCTCGGCCACACGGCACGGAAACATGTTTTGAGGCATGTTCTAAACATTGTTTTAGCCATGTTCAGATTCATGTTCGACGTGTCTCGTTTGGACGTTCAAACCACGAAACATGTTTGGAGACGCTGCTGTGTAGACGTTTCGTGGCCGGAGACAAGTGTGCGGACAACCACTCGTGTGAACATTCCTCACGTGCTCCTGTTAATTAACGTGTATCGTGCTAATCCAATACTATGGGATACTACCAACCCCAATTATAAAGACAGAAACAAGAAGTGTGATACATGGAAGGCAATTGGTGCAAAATTGAATGTGGACAGACTAGAGGTGATGAAAAAAATAGACACACTAACAGGACAATTTCGACGGGAAGTAAAGAGAATTAAGCCTAAATCTGATGCACGTAGAAAATTTATAAATGACCCACTGTCACTGATGTGTTGAGGCAATAATCCCTCATCGTCAAACACCATCTTTTTATATAAGCTCTCCCTGTGTTCATTTCCCAGCTTTAACGAGGGACGCATCCAGTATCGGCGACGGCGTTTGTGTCTGTAACCACAGATAACTGTAGCAGCCGCTGCTAGTAAGAGATCCTCCTCGTCTGATATCATCAGACGAGGAGGATCTCTGGTGTCCTTAATGAACACGTTATAAGACGTCCTGTTTGGATAGAGGGAGGTGCGCATGCGCGAGATCATTAGCTTGCAGCAGCGGGCAGAGGGAAGGGCACGGAGAGGAGAGATGCTGCTTGCCTTCCTGAACACGAATGGGTGGAGTGAAGGAAGTGGAGGACTTTGATAGAAGAAGGGAGGGAGTACGATGTGATAGAAGTAGTGAGACCGGGTGGCATGATAACGTTGAGTGGAATGAAGGGGGCTGGGTAGTAATCGGTAGAGGTAGGCAAGCTGGAGAGAAGAAAGGAGGAGGGGTGGGGGTAATTATGAAGGAAAAGGAAGATAGAAGTATAGAGGAAGTCAAGCTAACCAGGGAGATGGAAAGTGGAATAAGACATAATAAGGGTGACATAGTGACAGTGAAGATTAGGGAACATGAGATTGACTGGTGGGTAACCGTTGTGTATATGGGAGTAGAGAGCCGGTTAAATTATAAGGACAACAGGAAGCCCCACAGATGTCTCTTCTTTCTCTAAAGCTGAACTCTTCGCTCAAACCTTTGCTACCAACTCTACTTTGGATGATACTGGGCATATTCCTCCTACTCCTCCACCCTCTGACTACTTCATCCCTAAAATTAGAATTCTTTATTATGACGTTTTCCAGGCCCCCTCTGGCCTTGATTCTCGGAAGGCTTACGGTCCGGATGGAGTCCCTCCTGTTGTTCTCAAAAACTGTGCTTCCGAGCTCGCTCACTGCCTGGTCAAACTCTTTCGTCTGTGTCTCTCTACTTCTACCTATCCTTCTTGTTGGATGTTTGCTCACATTCAACCTGTCCCTACAAAGGGTGACCGCTCCAATCCTTCTAACTACCGCCCTATAGCTTTGATTTCCTGCCTTTCTAAAGCCTTTGAGTCTGTCCTTAACAAGAAGATAATGAGCCATCTATCAGCTCACAACCTTCTCTCTGATTGCCAGTATGGTTTCCGTAAAGGCTGATCTAGAGGTGATCTTCTTGCTTTCCTAACTGAATCTTGGTCATCCTCTTTTAGGGACTTCAGTGAAACCTTAGCTGTCGGCCTTGACAAATCGAAAGCCTTCGATAGAGTCTGGCATAAATCTTTAAATTCTAAACTACCCTCCTACGGATTCTATCTTTCTCTCTGTACCTTCATCTCCAGTTTCCTTTCCGATCGGTCTATTGCTGCTGTAGTGGACGGTCATTGTTCTTCTCCTAAAATTATCAACAGTGGTGTTCCTCAGGGTTCTGTCCTATCACCCACTCTCTTTCTATTATTCATCAATGATCTCCGAAATCTGACTCAATGCCCTATCCACTCCTATGCTGATGACACCACCTTGCATTTTTTAACGTCGCACAACAGACGCCCAACCCAACAAGAATTAAATGACTCAAGGCGAGATGCTATAGGACGCTTAACTTCTGATCTTTCACTTGTTTCTGATTGGGGCAGAGCAAACCTGGTTTTGTTCAATGCCTCAAAAACTCAATTTCTACAACTATCTACTTGACATAACCTTCCAGATAACTATACCCTCTTCTTCAATGACACTCAACTTCCCCTCTCCTCCACATTAAACACACTCGGTCTATCCTTTACTAAAAATCTAAACTGGCAATTTCATATCTCTACTCTTGCTAAATCAGCTTCCAAAAAGTTAGGTGTCCTATGGCGTCTACGTCTATTTTTCTCTCCCTCTCAGCTGCTTGCTCTGTGCAGGGGCCTTATCCGCCCATGTATGGAGTATGGCTCACATATCTGGTGGGGCTCAACTCAAACAGCTCTTTTAAACAGGGTGGAGTCTAAAGGTTTTCGCCTAATCAACTCTCCTCCTCTAACTAACTTTCTTGATTCTTTAAGTCACCGCCGCAATGTTGCATCTTTATCTATCTTTTACCACTATTTTCATGCTGACTGCTCTTCTGAACTTGCTAACTGCATGCCTTCCCCCTCCCGCGGCCTCACTGCACAGGACTTTCTATTTCTCATCCTTATTCTGTCCATCTTCCTAATGCAAGAGTTAACCAGTATCTTCACTCTTTCATCACTTACACTGGTAAACTCTGGAACTCTCTTCCTTTGTCTGTTTTTCCACCTGCCTATGACTTACTCTTTCAAAAGAGGAGTGTCAAGACACCGCTCACACTAAATATATTTATCCTACTGTCCTCTTTACAGGGTCTGGCGACAAGCAGGATTTTTTTTTTACTTATTTTTGTTTACCCTTAGCCAGTTCCTTTTTAATGTAAAAA